>JBBPNN010000160.1:0-42343 GCA_038090935.1 Hortiboletus campestris
TCTTATCTAGCCTTACATACCCGTTATATAATCACACACAGTGTGGACACATTGCCAATATTTGTCATACAAATGCGCATAATATATTCCTTTATATTCCCTTATATTCCCTTGGCAAGATGTGGCACAGCGCGAGAAACTCCCATTTTATACAGCGATCCTGTGGTTCTCGTGATGGAGTGGTGCTGTACTGGCTGCTGATGCCATACTTCGCGTAATCTTGGCAGAGTCAATCAGACGCGTCAACTGCAGTAAATGGTTTGTAACTTTGCTGATGCTATTTGCCAAGGGTATGATTAGGTTCTAATTGTCGGAGTCTCAGCCACTGACAGGTCACCCTTACTACGATCCGTCGGAGGCTCCATCGCGCCTCTCTTACAAAGCTACGACTGTCCGAGTCTGGTGATCAGAATGCTTCCGTCAGGTCGAGCAAGGATCGCCAGCCAGGTACGAAACTGGGACGCCCAGGTCACTTCAAGGGTCTACGCTTGTTAACCGTTAACTGAATGAACTACCTACGCATTGCAAATTTCTCCGTGTTTCCTGGCAAGGTAGAAGAATGTTGCAGTGTCCTCCCGGTAGAAAACATACCGATACGGCCATGTCTGTCGCCCGGGACCGAAGTTTGATGTGACCTCTACTGTTTCACTGTGCAACCGTCTTAATATTCCCAATTGCAGGTGTCCTCAATGCTCGGGTTCATTGTCATTTACGTTCAAGACTAAGATGATCATGGATATGTGTTTCCGTGATCTATCTCCGCTTCTTGGCTCCAAGAGAGATTATACCATTTCCGGTCTTCATCCATTCCCTGTGGAGAGCGAGGTGTTATGTTCATGAATCCTAGTTTCGTGACCAGCTGAGCCGTTTTTGGACACTTGGGGTTGACACCCCGCTGCAGCCGTTTTGGTCACCGGGAGATCCGGACGCCGTCAGTGGCGTAGACCAAAACGTCTGGTACCGAGACTACATGAATCCAACTTCGTACCTGTGTAGAACATGTTGCTACTTTCAGACGAATCAGCGAAGCATTATGTTCCGCTCCGCTCCTAATCTGAGTCCAACCTCGGGCTTTTCTCCACTCGGCACCCTGCTGATTTGACAAAAACAAGTTCGAGTGTTTGCAAGCTGGTCGATGCTTACTGCTGCCGCGGTCGTCAGGCTGGACCCGCCGTTGGATGACCAGGGTCGCACATGATGAACACTAGAGTGGCGGCAACAGCCTTTTGGGCACCCTCACAACCATCAGAGTTCACACAAGTATGTTCCTCGCAATTATTTATCTACTCCACATTCCGAACTGACAGGTCCGGTGATCAATCGATCACGGCACTCTGCCCCTCACATGACATGCGACCCGTTCTATCGGTCATGAACAACACGGCATCCCTTGCATCCAAAGACGCGTAAGTGGGAGAGTCGTCTGGAACCTCGCCAGTTCCAGAGCTCATCCACTTCAGCGTACAGGTGGGACTGCGATTATAAATATGCATAGCAGCATGCATTGCAAACTCACAAAAGCCGTAAGACAGACCAGCCGTGTGTAGCATGGCCATCGCCTTATCAGTAGTGGTGTGGTGGAATCGCTTGGCTTTCCCGTTTGACTGCGTCGAACCCAGCATCGTGAGGTGATCCCCTATCCCCTCTGCTTAAGGAAGTCTTGTACTTGGCTTGCCATATACTCGCCACCACGATCTTAATGCAAGGGTCTCAGCCCACGACAAGAGCGTATTGAATGCCTTGGAAAACTGATCTTTAGACTAAGGACGTAAACCACCACATACTTAGAGTAGTCGTCTATAAAGATGGCGGTGTAAAACGAGCCTTGCATTGACTTAATCTGCATAGGACAGGCTAGGTCACTGTGCATGACCTCAAGAATTTGAGAAGTCCTCTTAGTGGAGGACGTAGAGAAGGGTTTGCAAGTGGACTAGCCAAGCTCGCACCCACGGCACACAGTTGGAATTGGCGTGGTAGGTCGTTGTCTTCACCGGTAAGAGATGAAACGGAAAAAAGAGAATACTTATCTAGATGTTCGTGGAGTTGCTTTTTGGTTTGGCACTAAGGTATTGCTGCTCCTATGTATGAAAGATCTTGGGTGGTCATTCAAGTTTACCACTTCGGCCATGGCGAGAATCATTATCGTATGATTGACTCCATACAAAAAAATTCAACAGCCGGATTCTTGTGCGACCCAAAGACTGTGCAATCTGTTAGCCATCTCGAACTCCAAGTGTTCTTGACCCAATTTTCCACCCCAATTTTCCCGCCTCGACAGATCCATCATTCCACCACCAAGTGCATCCTCATGATCCCAAGTGGCCTCACCTGCGCCCTTCATATTCTTCAAGACACCTTGAAGAAAATGGTCACGGAAAAGGTCATCAAGGGGCCGCAAACTGTGGTCGGTGATGTGACTGAGTTTGAGGACCTTCCCAGCAATATCATCGTAGCCAGGAACAAACGGAATGACTACATGCCCGCGCTGTCGGAATGAATGATGAGAACTGATACTGGGTATAGATGAAAAATGCAAACGTCAGGATTGACAGCAAACTTGTAGTTAACCCATGCATCATGCAAATCACTCCGAAGCAAAATCACATTTTGTATCGAGTCGATCTTGGTAGGCCCACCGAGTTCGGGAAGTGTCGCAGGATCCGTGATACGACTCGGATAGCCTTTGTTGACCCACTGGATATTCGGTGTTAGCTTATTGGGAACGAAAGGGGCACGACGGTTGTACATCAATGTCATGCGCGCGGGGGAAAATGTGCGCTGCCTTGAAACGACTAAAGTCACCTCTAACAACCGGGAGACTGGATATGAGGCAGCAAGGGTCACGGGCGCGTGCACGTACTCGGTAGGCTGATGTCTGCAGAAAGCCATTTAGTTATGTACGCCTTATGGGGGTGTGCGACATACCCTTAAAGGAGTATTAGAGGCAGTTGGATGGCGGAGACGAGACGAAACGGGCGTCAAACCTACAGAAATTGGGGTACCATCTACAATAAATCATGTGAACAAACACGAATCATAAGTGGAAGTCCGAGTCGCTAAGTACCTGGTCGGAGAAGGATATATGTTCCAGGGCATGGAAGCTCGCGGTTTGGGGGACAAAGAGCCCCTCGTTGCTCGGGCTCACTTTCGTCGTATTCGAAAACCGCCCAATCACCCTCGGAAAAAATAACTTTGCGCACGCATCCGTAAAAAAGTTCCCAGTCAATGAACCCGTACTGCCAGAAGCCTAGATGAATAGAAGAGGTTAGGAGAACGTCGAAGCCTGATCCAATTCAACTGACTAGACAATGCATTGCCATCGAAATCGCGAAGGATAACGTCCCCCATGACTTCGAGAAGAGTGACTCCTGCCAGTGAGGAAGCAGACTTAGATTCTTCCCACGGATCGAACGGTCCGGTCCGACCGTACTCAAACTCCGGTTTTTTCATTCCACGGCCCACCGGGCACACCTGGACCCGCAACTTGAAGCCTTCATTCAAATCTTTGTTTTAGCCTGCCGGTTTGGGAGATAGGGTCAAGGATAGGAAGTCAAAGGGAAGTCATCCGAATCACACCTCCTATTACGAGCTTCAGATGAGCTAATGGGAGCTTCAACCTCTGGAATCGAATGTGATCGAACCAGTTCACTCTCCGCGTGATCCGGACCGGTACTGGGTTTGGCCACAATTTTGAAAGTGAGACCCAAGGTCCAGGAATTTTTGTGTGTCTTTCATGTTTGATTTCCGTAGAAGCAGCGGTTCAGTTTACTAGTGTGGGTTGTGCGAACGCTTCCGAAATCCACGATCCGTCGCTGCTGACAACTAGTGATGCCTGCGAGTTTTCTTGCGTTATTGGCACCGCCATGTTCCGTTGTTCTGGAAATTGGATGGTTCGCTCGAATAGCAGTCCCGAGACCAATCACCTGTTCTGTCACCAGGCTGCGGGAGTGATAATCAAACAAACCCCACTTTCCCACAGGTTAGACCATGCCTTGTATTTTATGTTTGTTCGCCACTCCAGCTAGGGAGCGAACGTCTTATATCTGGCAAACACGTCATTCGAGTATCCAATCAATCTATAAGAGGGGACTCGGAACCATTTGGGACTACTGCTCCGGTTGTTGGTATTCTAAACGATATGTTCTTGTTCATTAATTCTGATTGTCAGCATTGATCTGTGTTATACCATGCACCAGGGGCTGCTGAGCTGTCGAGAAAATTATGCGATTCTCGCTCTCTTGTAACCTCGCAAGATAAGTTTAGTTCCCCAGCTAGCCGCGTTACCTGATGTCCCTGCTACCTATCCAAACCCAACCCGAGAGGTGCATGTACATGCACCGAATGTCACGGTCTGTTTCTTGACCATCGGGACAGGTGAAGCGGCCGAACAGAATGCAGAAAGCTGGCCTCAAGAGGGATGCGTCTATCTCGAAAGAATTCTTGCTAAGTGTCTCGGTTGCAGATGAATCAACTAGAAACTACACGACACATATGTTGGGTTCCGTATGCGAGTATAAGAAGGAATTGAAATGACGACGGTTGGACCCTGGTCATTAATCCTTTTGTTTTTTTCCGGTTCCCTTAGCTCCTGAAACGACCTTCCCACAGAAGTTAGATCCCTTCACGAGAGGCTGGCGAGCACGTACATCATTGCCCGCCTCCTTGGCCTTCTGTCCCATTTGGTCTACTCCCTCTTTCGCCCCCCCAGCCTTGTCCTTTGCGTGTTTAGTTGTCGTTCCTTGGACACTGGCGTGTCAACAAGAAGGGATAACCGTGAGTCTTGCTTACCTAGGGTCTTCTTCGTTTTTTCTGTGGCTTTTTCCCCTGTTTCTATCGCGGTGGCCAAACCCTCGCCAACTTTCTTGTTGACCTACTCGAAATTTTCGATTACATTGACATGTTTTGGTGTTAAAGGTCCGGTAAGACAAAGCACACCTTGTCTGCTACCTCTGATATTTTATCTTTTACGGATTTCGACACCGACGGTGTTGCGTGAATGCGGCGACGGTTGTACGGATTCAACCCGGAGCTCACACGCAATCCGCGGACGGAGATGGGGATCGCTGGACGCATTGTTGTAATGGTGATCATGAAGGCGGCGGGAAAGACTGTTCAAAATGACTGACGTCATAGATTATGGGTGCCAACTCGATGACGTCGTGATCGGGCCGGTGGCGATGCACTCGAAGAGTGCAGGCTATTTCGATATTGGTGTTGTCGTAAACACTTCTCCACAACCCGCCTTTCATCGGGACATCAATACAAATCCATTGCCCTTTGCTGGTGTCGGCCTGCTGACCCGCCCTTCCTCCAACAAAGATCTTCCCGAAGGAACCAAAGTCGCACGAGTTGATTACACAGACAGCAACACTGTCTGTACCCTTCTCCAAGAGCTTATTTCCACCCCCTCTGGAGATGGATTCTCGGCCCAGATTGTTTGCAGATGGGCCGCAATAACAGCGGGGGTCAAATTGTATGTGCCACCAGAGTTCGGGATATCCACCAAAGGCGACGAAGAGGGCCAGCCAGGACATAGATATATATATAAGCATCGAGCCACCGGTATGTCAAGCTGAGTGTGCCAAAAAACCTCTTCCCCTTTCTTATACCTGCGATTCCAGCCTATTTGAGATCCATCAGTTTGCCTTCTTTACGCCTTTACAGAGTGTTTTGTAGACGGGACTATCCCAGGAATCCATCCCTATGTTAACTGCGGTTCGGGGGACGGACAAATTTTTGATCGTCGGAAAGGAGAAGCTCCCATATCCTTGAGTGCAATTTTAGCTTGCAATGCAACCCCACAAATCGTTTATCAGAATACCTCGTGGAAGCGCCGACTGCGTTCCCACCCAGTGAACAAGGTGTATCCGTACAGTCTACGAGGGTCAACGCACTACCCTGCGCAAACTGGTAAATTGTACGAAGGTCGGATATCTATCGAGCACGTCGATACAATACCTAGAAGCGTCCCGCTCGCAGAAGTAAAGGAGTACCTTCAGAAGTGTTTCGAAACTGGCATTGGAAGTATTGGATGGGACATGGAAGAATCTGCACCTGCGGGAGGGTAAAATAAGTTGTATCCACATCCAGTTAAAGATAGTTAAAGAAACTCTGCGTTTCAAGTAGGGAAATAGTTTGTATAGTCCAAGCCTGAGGACATGAATGGTCACCGGTCACTGGCAGGCTCTGAATCGTACCGTCCTGTGATGACATAATCAGCGTAGTTGATTTCTGGAATCTCATCTAGTAACTTGAACTATATCCTTGCTTTCCTTCTCAAAGTGATTTTGCTGCACGTTAGCTAACGGACACAGCGATATGAAGGGATTTACCAAAGCCATCAAGCGGTGAGTATTTCTCTTTCCAGTTCAACTAGACGTACTTGCGATCGGATGCAATGCATCACCGCAGTCGTTCTTGCACGTTCTTGCTTCCGTTCAGATTCTTCAGAAACTCATGCTGCTGCACACAGGACACCTCACATGGTCACCTCGAAAGTCGGGTATTCGAAGAGTCAGTAAGAGATGTTTCAGTATTCCTGCGAATGATTTCACGTCGTTCTCAGAGTCGACCGATCCCGAATTTGATGACTACAACACTCATTTCTCCGCTCTCGAGCACTCAACAGAGAAACTGCTCAAGGACACGAAGGCCTACACTGATGCAGTCACAGGTATGCAACCTCCGCCCGCGTTTCTATGTATTATTAGTATTGATCCTCTATTTCGAAGCTCTGTTGACTGGCGCCAATGGCTTTGGAAACCGCTTCAACTTCATCTATTCGCCATTGTCGGGAGAGCCCAGCCTGGATAGCAAATACCCCGATTCTGCCGCCACATTCGCTAACACTCCTGCCTATGCTCAACACTTGGAGGAACTCCGCTCTGCAGTAGGACCGGAGCTTGAACTCATCGAGAGTCGTGTGGTTGGTCCCGTCAAAGAGTTCCAGGGCGTTTTGAAAGCCATCAGAAAGACGATCACGAAACGTGACCACAAGTTACTTGATTATGATCGATTCAACAACTCGTTAACCAAGCTTCGAGACAAGAAGGAGAAGAGCTTGAGTGACGAGAAGAACTTGTTCAAGGTCTGTCAACCAGTGCACCCGTGCTACTGTGGGGTAACAACCGGTGTTCTCAGCTTGAGCAAGACTTTGAGACAGCGACGAATGAGTACGATTACATTAACAACACGCTGAAGCAAGATCTTCCTCGATTCATGCAACTCGCAACCCACTTCATCGACCCTTTATTTCACTCCTTTTATTATATGCAGTGCGTCCGCTTCTTGATTGTTTACAGCATCCCTTAAGTGAGACTGTCTCCGTCGAGGCTCAATATTTATTACCTATTCCTTGAGAAGATGAACTCCTTCGCTGAGGGCAAGTACAATGTCACCAATGGCCCAGCCTCGCAGATCCTGTCTGATTACGAGAACAAACGCACGGATGCTTGGAGCCAAATTGAGAACCTCGGCATCACGAAACGATTCGTGTCTGCATGTATGTGGATCAAATCTTACAATATTATCTTTCCTGTCCCGCTGACTGGTTCATACAGCCAAGCTTGTTCAAGCGAAGCGTGCGGAAGGTGGTGTCATTGCACCTATAGGACGCACCCCCAGTGCAACAACCACATCAAGCACCGCAAGTTTTTCCTCGCGTCCCAAGCCACCGCCTGCGTATGGTGGTGGCTCGTCGTTTGTGAAGAAGGCACCTCCACCGCCACCCGGCCAGCCAATCGCACCACCACCTCCCTATTCTGCCTCGAATAACGGAAATGGAGTTGCTGCCGCTGTGACGAAACGGCCACCTCCACCTCCACCACTCAAGCCTAAACCGAAACCCGAACCTGTGGTTGAGTACGTTACGGCACTGTACGATTTCGATGCACAGGTACGTAGTAGCGCTTGACTGGGAATTCTTATTGAATCGCCTCATCGTTCAGGCTGATGGCGATTTGTCGTTCAAGACTGGCGATCGGATCGAGATTGTGAAAAAGACAGAAAGTCAGGAGGACTGGTGGACTGGCCGCCTGAACGGAGTAGAGGGAGTCTTCCCTGGTAACTACGTGCAATGTTAAGACGGGGTTCGCAAGGAACGCTCAGCGTGTTCCTTTTTTGATTCATTGCGAGGATGTTCGTCTGTTATTACGGTCTTTTTGTAACTTTAGATTAAGTAATGTTACATGTTACATTGTAGGCGGGCAGTAGGCGTGTGCATTTCGCAAGCTACCATAAATAGCTCCTAAATATCGGAGCCGACTGTCATTTTGGGCAGACCAGTGCCAACTCACTTCGACTCACACCTCGATAACTTAGTAACTTAGAACCTTCCTCGTACGGCTGGTTGTCATTTCTCGCGATGCCCATCAATCAACCTTCCAATCAAATAAAGTGAGCACTTCGCTCTTCTTGGTCGCATCAGACTCACATCCCTCCCCAAGACTGACAAATGTCTCCATCGTTCGCCTGAAAAAGGGCGGAAAACGTTTCGAGGTATGTGATGACCCAACTTTTTTCAAGTAGACACTTGTGCCTATACTCCGACCACAGATTGCGTGCTACAAGAACAAAGTACAAGAATGGCGAAACGGCGTGTCAGTCTACGTCCAATTATCCTTCTTCTGCTCAGTCTCATCGTGTGTTTGAAGTGAAACCGATCTAGATGACGTCCTCCAAATATCAAATGTGTTCACAAACGTTTCCAAAGGCGAAGTGGCAAAATCGAACGACCTTCAGAAGGCATTTGGAACGTCATCCGTGGATGAGGTCGTGAAAGAGGTCGGACTTCTGGCTCCTTCATCGTGTCTTTGCATACCGAATCGAATTCCAGATACTGAAGAAGGGAGAGCTTCAAGTCGGCGAAAAAGAACGCGAACACGATCTTGTTTCCTTGCGCAAAGAAATTGCAACCCTCGTGGCAGAGAAATGTGTTGACCCTGCGACGCAGCGTCCATATCCTGTTGGGATTATTGAGAAGGCAATGGCAGAGGCAGGAGTGAGCGTGAAAACGGGCAAGAATGCCAAAAGCCAGGTAGGCGATTTGCTTGTGTGTGGTTACTGGTCCGAGTCAACGCGGGAGTAGGTTTCCGAAACCTTGCGGCTTATTCAATCTGGATCAAAATTGCCCATTCAACGTGCACGGATGCGTGTCCGTGTTTCGATTCCCGCTGCAGACGGAGAAGGGTTGGAAGAGTCGATTAAATCAGCAGCTGAGCAAGTCGAGCGAGTGGAAAAGGCAGAGATGTGGGAATATGTAAGCTGGTCGTGATTCCCGTGCACTTTTAACTACTAACTAGTATGTCGTCAGGTCATGCTGATTGATCCTCCCCAGTTCAAGACGCTCGCTGATCTACTTCAAAAGGAATGCAAAGGGAGAGGGCGCCTTGAAACTCTCACATTCGCTGCAACGGCAGATAATAATTAAATGGCGCATGCAACATTTTCTCGTCCCTTCTTGATTCCAGATACATACAGGGTTGTGCTTTGACTCGCAATTTTTTCGTCCATTTGTCGTCAGCCTCTTGGTATGCGATGCATGTGATGTCTAAACCATCAATTGATCTGTAGATCTTGTTACACTATCAAGTTAACTCTATCTTAGTCACATTCATCTCTCTATTCGCCATTGTACACGAATCAAATCACTAGTTTCGTGGTATCCCAGTCAGCGTGATCTCTAACTGATCTTCCACTAGACTGACTGAAACTCTATACAAATTGGTGAGGGTCAACTGTGAGCAGTCTGGGTTCAGCACTCAAGGCAACGCACCCTTCTAGGTCCCGTACAATATAGTCGAGGTTGCCACCTACCTCCCTCAAGAGTGCCTCGGGTGAATGAGAAGTACACACGGCAAGCGTTCGAGCGCCAGCAGCATACCCTGCTTTGAGTCCAGACGGTGCATCTTCGATTACCAAGCCTGGGGTATATCAGAATCGTGAAGGATAGGTGGCGAACCCGAAATAGTAGATAGCCCACATTTCTCGGGGGAAATACCGAGCGTGGCTGCACCTGCGATGTATGGGCCCGGTTTGGGTTTGCCTTCGGTGACATCATCCGCTGTCACATAACCCTTCTGTGGTATCGGCAATGAGCACTTGGGGATAGCGAGCCCCGCGTAGAACCTAGACGCTGATAGGACTGTCATCACCAGGTTGCACAAAAGACATTATCTGGATAGGTACATGACGTGACGATGGTCCATTTATCTGGTGCTATCTCATTGAGCTGGATTCAGATGGTGAGCCGAGAATCGTGTATTGCCAGTGGGTTCATGGTCACCTCGTTCAGCAGTTTCTGTGCCCCGTTGAGGATTTGAGGACCTAGACCATCTCTTTGATTGGCTACCAACAGTTCGAAACGCATAATCTCTTTCTACAATAATTCTGATTTGTACCTTGGCCCACGTACATCGATCGAGGTCGACTCACCTCAAGCTCTGTCTCATCCGTGATCCGGCAGTACTCGCGTAAGGTATCCGCCAGTCTCCTCCCGTGCGTCAGGTGGGCAATGTTGCTGGGGAGGTGGGTATACTGCTTGCGGAATTCATCCCAGGTATAAATAACGCCAGGAGTGGAGTCGATGAGGGTGCTATAAAGAATGATATCAGTAATTAAAAGACATTGAGCTGATAACCATTACCCATCCAGATCAAAGAGGATCTGTGCAGAAATAGTGAAGAGTCTGGTCAATGGAATAAGGTGTAATCCGTACTGCACCGACTCGTGTTCTACTCTCTTGTTCCATGATTGGGAGATGGATTTGGCAAGATGTGGGACAATCCGATGAAACCATCCTATTCAAACGCGCGTGTTTGATCATGTTGGTTACCGGGGACTCGCATTTCAAAGTCTTTTTGTCACCGCAAGATCCTGCTCGCTGAGCTACCACTTTCCGCCCATGTTCTTGCTGACTCTATTCAGTCCCGTTGTCTGGGATCGCTTTCCAGGTCTAAAATGAGTATGCGCTTGACAGCCAGCAGTACTGCGACGTACTGTTACCTGGGAATATTTACAGATACTAGTGGAGCTTGGCCCGGGCCCGTGATTTCATTGACACCATTACTCATGCGGCTGGCAACTGCCAGTGGTATATTTTTTCGCAACATCACGGACCCTGCGGAAAGAATCCTAGTGGTAACAACACCTGCCAAATCCACCTCATGATCAGCATCCTAACGCGCACGTCGACATCACAGCCAGCGCACTGGTGACGTCTATAATTAAGATTTCAAACATCGCGTGGTGGGACGGTTTCTAACGACTAAAAATTACATCTCTTATTTAGAAGCCTTGACGTGGGATGTACAGGTGATCGTGCTGGAGCGGCCATACTGTGGGAGCGATATGTCAGATCTGGATCTGAAGATTATCTGACAGCTAGCCCTCTATAAAATTTCATGTGCACAATCAGTATTACGGTAATCAGCCTCCCCTCCACCCATCCGAGATGACCCAGTCAGAGCTCGCCTCACTCACATTATTTCCCGCCACCCCTGCTCAAGCGGTCGAGTCACGAAAGCAAGCGTGGCGTGAATGGGGAGGTCTACTCACCGAGGAGCAGTATCTCGAACGTGACGCTCAAATGGAGGTCATGGAGCATGCAGTCAACTCCCGGATGATAACCTGGTACAGATACTCAGATCTCGCGCCAATGTAACAACCGTGATTCCAGACGAACCTCAGGGTGCTGGCACCAAGGGACGACCCGAAAACCCTTGACTTTAAGTGTGCCTGCAGGACGTTAGTACAGCGCAGCCTTCTCGATCAAAAGATGTAAACTTGAGCTTACTTGACAGGTACAAGCGACACGGACTTATCCGATACCCTGGTTCAGCAAAAGTGCAGGAGGCTACGTGCTATGGGGTTGCGTGTGTGTTCACCCCACCGCATAACCGAGGGAAAGGATACGCCTCCCACATGATGCGCCTCCTCCACTGGGTCATCTCAGGAAGGACGCCGGAGTACAACTTGAACTTACCTGAATTCCCAGTCGGATGGGGTGCTCCACCTCCGGAGGCAATGGCGGAGGCTGGGAAGGGGATGTTTTCCATTCTCTACAGCGACATCGGAGAGGATTTCTACAAGGAGGCTGGTCCTGGGATCGAAAAAGCTGATGGCTGGGAAACAAGAAGCTCTGTCTCGACTACCTGGAAAATTCCTCAGGAAGCTGAGATTCAGCAAGCCAGCACAGACGACGAGTGGACATGGTTTAAACGTGGTGATCTCGACGCTCTTTGGGCAAGAGACGTCCAGCTCATCCAACGCACGATGGAAAACCTGCTTGAGTCAGGCCCGGACTATCACACCGAAAGACCCAAGGCATTTGTGACATACCTTCCTGACGAAGGTGTTGGATCTTTCCATATCTTCCGTTCCATGTTTGCTGCGGGTAGTATTGTGTCGATGGACGTCTGGGGTATAGAGAAGAAACTCGCCGATATCGACCAGCCGACATATGCAACATGGTCGGTCGACGTGCGCCCATTGCCTCCAACCCTGATCGTCACCCGAGTTAGTGTGACAGCATCAGAATTTCCAGACCTACTTCGTCACATTCAAGCAGCCGCTAGGAAGAGTGGCATTGGCATGATGGAGATATGGAACATACCCAAGCACTTACTTGAGGCTGCTGCAGAGACTGGGGGCCGAACCTTTAAAAGAAATAAAGGCCTGTCTTCTGTCAAGTGGTATGGTACAGGCGAGACGGTAGATATAGAGTGGGTCTTGAACGAGAAGTAGGCTCATTTCACTAATAGTGGGTAATTTAGCTGACTCTCCGAAAGATTTTGCTGGTGTTAAAGTCGGGTACTCAACATAAAGGGACAATACTAAGGGGACACGGTGTGAACAGTAACATCTGGTCCTCCACGACAATTTTAGTTTTCCATCATCACATGTTTGGGTACAATTCCCAGCATCACAAACCTGTCCCTTACGGATCCAGGAATAGCGGGTTTGCAGATCCGGGCTGGCACTTGTGCGCCACAGCTGTGCCAGCGGGTGCAATTTCCAGGATGCGATGCCGACCCTTCTCGGCTCGCCACCGATTTTCCGTGACGCCCACCACCCCTTCTGACATCCCACAGGCACAACGGCTGACGTACCCCTCTCGTTCCACAGGCGCGACGCCCACAGCGTCCTTCTCTCATCTCACGGGCGCGACACCAACACACGCCCACCACGCCGACCGCGCCAATCCTTGTGCATGAAAACGACTAATCATCACTGCTCCCTCCACCCCCCTCCCCTCTCATTGGCGCGATGCTCCATTGTCCACTACGTCAATTCCCATCCTACGGGCCTGATGCCTAAACGCTCGGGCGCGACACCCTAACGCTCGGTGGGACATACTTGCCCCAAATGCCCTGCATCAATTTTACTTTGTATACTGAATTGTGTTGCACAGCTCTGTACTGATTTATATGTAAGGTGGGTATTTTACTGATGCGGCGGCTAGTAACTGTCCTTCCAACATCGTGATTCCCTGCCTCCGACTGCGTATCATTGAATATCATGAGGTTCACCACGTTATCTACATTGTTACTCTCGTCTCTGGCGTCGGCCCGCTCAAGCCTCAGACAACGTCAGTCAGGTAGTTTCCAGCTACAAAATGGTGTAGACGCCGTCAATCTAAAGCAAGTCCAGTCTCTGATCTGCGTTGACGGGCCTAATCTTTTTCTGATCCATCATCACAGAAAACAGTTCACGTCATTGAATCCCACATCTTCCTGTACCTCTGGTAACGCTTGCATCGATGGTCAATTCGCTCAATGTATCAATGGAAAATATGTCTTGTCGCCCTGTAGTCCTGGTTTGACGTAAGTCTTGTTTAACAGTGTTTCTCACGACATACCAATGACCCGTCGATCATTAGCTGTGCGGTATTACCATTGGTTAACTCGCCCGGGACAAGTGTCACCTGCACGGCACAGACAGTTCTGGCAAGGCAGGTGGCCGCCACTGAAGCAACTAATGGTACCGACCCTATTCTTTCAACCGTTACACCCTCTCCTACAACGTCACCTATCGCGACCCCGACGGCCTCGTCTGGTTCCGGTTCGACCGACTCGGGCAATGCCCAAACTTCCTTGACCCTCGTATCTTCTGTGATTGCCAATAACTTCTCGCAAAACGGTCTGGACACTTCTGTAGCTGGCGAAGTTGCTTCACTTACATCCACCAACAACTTCATTAACTGGTGCGCTACGCTCCCAAACCTTCCTATCACCAATGGCCAGCAGCTCAAGAATGGTTCCTGCAACCCTGCTCCCATGGGGGCGATCCCTTCCACCTCTAACATGCCGAGTGTCAAGTTTGTCACGCCCGTCAACCTCGCTGTCGTCCCACCGAACACCACCTTTCAAATTGCATTGGCTATCAGGCAGTTTGGGACGGGCTACTTTGTCAACCCAAACACAAACTACCTTGCAGCACCTCAACAACTCGATCCAGCCACTGGTCTCATCCAGGGACATGCGCACGTCGTTATCGAGGCTCTCGAATCACTCACGCAGATCACTCCCACAGACCCAACTAAGTTCGCATTCTTTATGGGGCTAAACAATGAAGCAGATGCCAGCGGCAAACTGTATACCAATGTCACCGGTGGCCTTCCCGAGGGCACGTACAAAATGTCTACCCTCGTCACTGCGACGAATCACCAACCCGTGCTGTTTCCAATCGCCCAGCACGGTGTTCCAGATGATACGATCTACGTGAGTCCGAATTCGGGTTGTCCGTTGTAAAAAAGACGATTTCATGTACCACATTTCTAGTTTACTGTCTCTGGTACTAACCAGAGCACCAACACTGGGGCTTCGTCATCAGCAAAAATGGATAAGTCTACATTGTACGATGTAGTACTGGTAGCAACTGTTGCCATCCCCCTTCTACTTGGCATGATGTAGTAACAGTTATACGACATCACGCAACAGTAGCACAGTAGTCCGTTAGTCCACATCCCTGCTAAGTACTGTAGCCCTCTGTAGCTCCCGTAGTCCTGGTAGTTTAATTGGCGCTATTTTGGCTAAAAAGGACAAGATAGTTCAGACGTTACTACCACGACAATGAAAATCTACATATCCATACCTCGCCAGGTCCCTGTTCCTCGTCCCCCCATCATACTGCTCAATCTCCTCGCCATCCTCAGGCTAATGCTCTGACTCCTCAAGCTCGTTGTGCTGAACCTCTGTCTCCTCGTTGTAGTAACATAGTAACATCGATGACTCTAAGCCTATTGCGAAGGGACATGGAGGACGTCCTGGGGATGATAGACAGCCCCGCATTGCAATCCGGTGCCACAGATATGGCGACATGGGCAAAACAAATATGTTTCGCTGCGTCGGGACCTCCACTGGCTGCACCACTGCCTGGAAAAGCAAGAATCGTGTCAAATGACAAATCATGAGCCATGCGGCGACGTGTGAGCATGTTCCACGCGAAGTTGAGGAATATCTTGATGGTGGGTTAGTTGCTGAAGCCCCGTCGGCCAAATTCCTTGTCATCAGTATTACGTATGTCACGCACATCGTCGTCATCCTCGGAGAAGGCTAGATTCGATGGGTTGACTCACGTCGAGCTCCGTCTCATCCGTGATCCAGCAGTACTCGCGTAAGGTGTCTGCAAGTCTCATCCCGTGAGTCAAGTGGGCAACGTTGCTGGGGAGATGCGTATACTGCTTGCGGATTTCATCCCAGTTATAAATAACGTCAGACTCGAAGCGGAGTCGATGGGGGTGCTATAAAGAATGATATCAGCAGTTGAAAGACGTTGAGCTGATAGCCATTACCCATCCAGATCAAAGAGGATCTGCACAGAAATAGTGAACCGTCACGGTACTAGTAATCCTACGGCACTGCACCGTCGACTCGGATTCTCCTCTCTTGTTCCATGATTGGAAGGTGGATTCAAGACGTGGGATAATCGATAATCTACCGTATGAATTGATCGTGTCTATGGCAGATGGGCCAATAAAACGGTCCTTTCGAAGGTCTGATATGGTACACGTCTTGCCTCGTGACGTCGCGTTTCACTATTGTATTGTGCTGCAGAAATGGCCATTGTGCCCGACTCAGCCACCAATTGTTGTGCTCTATGCGGCCTTCAATACAAAAAGAAAGACATAAAGCCGCGGCGGTATAAGAACCTGAGGATGGCTCATCTCCTCATTACGTTCACCGCCTTGTGCGTTTCTTGCAGTCACGTCCTCCTCACTCTCGTTGTTCTTGAGGCATTGACTGCCGCCAGTCACTGTCCTTCTAACGTTACGATTCCCTACAGGGTCCGACTACGTATCATCGAATATCATGAGGTCCATCACGTTATCTACATTGTTGCTCACGTCTCTGGCATCGGCCCGCCCAAGCCTCAGACAACGTCAGTCAGGTAGTTTCCAGCTACAAAACGGTATAGACGCCATCAATCTAAAGTGAGTTCAGTTTCTGATCTGCGTTGACTGTAACGGGCCTTATCTTTTTCTGATTCATCGTCATAGCAATCAGTTCACGTCATTGAATGCCACATCTTCCTGTACCTCTGGTAACGCTTGTATCGATGGTCAACTCGCCCAGTGTGTCAATGGAAAATATGTCTTGTCGCCCTGTGGTTCCGGTTTGACGTAAGTCTTGTTAGTGTTTCTCACGACATACCAATGACCCGTCGATCGTTAGCTGTGCGGTATTGCCATTAGTTAACTCGCTGGGGACAAGTGTCACCTGCACGACACAGACAGATCTGAAAACGCGCATGGCCGTCACTGGAGCATCCAATGGTACCGATCCTGTTCATTCAACCGTTACACCCTCTCCTACAGAATCACCTATCGCGACCCCGACGGCCTCGTCTGGTTTCGGTTCGACCAACTCGAGCAGTGCCCAAACTTCCTTGACCCTCGTATCTTCTGTGATCGCCAAAAACTTCTCGCAGAACGGTCTGGACACGTGCACTTCAGAGGCTGGCGAAGTTGCTTCACTTACATCCACCAACAACTTCATTAACTGGTGCGCTACGCTCCCAAACCTTCCTATCACCAATGGCCAGCAGCTTAAGAATGGTTCCTGCAACCCTGCTCCCATGGGGGCGATCCCTTCCACCTATAACATGCCGAGTGTCAAGTTTGTCACGCCCGTCAACCTCGCTGTTGTCCCACCGAACATCACCTTTCAAATTGCATTGGCTGTCAGGCACTTTGGGACGGGCTACTTTGTCAACCCAAACACAAACTACCTTGCAGCACCTCAACAACTCGATCCAGCCACCGGTCTCATCCAGGGACATGCGCACGTCGTTATCGAGGCTCTCGAATCACTCACGCAGATCACTCCCACAGACCCAACTAAGTTCGCATTCTTTGCGGCGCTAAACAGTAAAGCAGATGCCAGCGGCAAACTGTATACCAATGTCACCGGTGGCCTTCCCGAGGGCACGTACAAGATGTCCACCCTCGTCACTGCGATGAATCACCAACCCGTGCTGTTACCAGTCGCCCAGCATGGTGTTGCGGATGATACGATCTACGTGAGTCAGAGTTCGGGTGTCCGTTGTAAAGAGACGATCTCATATACCACATTTCTAGTTTACTGTCGCTGGTACGGGCCAGAGCACCAACGCCACAACCGCAACTCCCACCCACACTCCGGAACCCTCTCATCCTGCCATCACTTCTCCTGTTGTCCGTTCTAGCACCCCTATTGCCACGCAGACCACTAGTGCAGGGAACATCACCGAGACATGCTAACTCTCGACACTAACGCAACGTCCTTTACCAATATAGCAATAATTGAAGAAGTCGTTGACCGACCCTTCCAACAATCTACCATTGGCACCATCTTTGCAACACACATTCATACATTTGTATTGATATACTCATTTGTAACAGTCAGTTGCATGTAGTAATTTGCTTACTGTTTGGGTAACAAGTTCGGTGGCACTAGAAATCAAAAGACAGACTATTGTTTTCCTGATATGGGTGAAGGATCGACGGTACTGGTGCCACACTCGGCTCAATCCTCGCTTTACTACTGCAATCAATTATTGCTCTCCTTGCAAGTCTTTCCTCGGAGATCATCACACTTCGTATGTCTTTATCATTGTCGATCTTTGGAACCGTAGTCATGAACAGTAGTGAATTTTACCAGCTTCTCTGACCATGTCCGCCCCGAGGAATACCATCATCATCAAAGTCCCGGCAACTTCTGCCAACATCGGACCAGGTTTTGATGTAGTAGGGCTCTCTCTCTCCCTGTATCTGACGCTCACCGTCAAATTTGGCCCTCCCTCGACCGACCTCGTGAAAATCACCTACTCCGGAGAAGGGGCCGACGAAGTCCCCCTCGATCCCTATCGAAACCTAACGACTCGTGTGGCGCTCTACGTCCTCCGCTGCAACAACCACCGCTTGTTCCCTCCAGAGCTCGTCAGCATTCATGCGGACAACCAGATACCCTTTGGCCGCGGGCTCGGTTCCTCGGGTGCAGCTGTCATCGCAGGCGTTCTTCTCGGGAACGCGCTCGGGCAGCTCAGTCTATCGCGCGAACGGATACTCGACTATGCGCTCATGGTAGAGAGGCATCCGGACAACGTGACGGCAGCGCTCGTTGGTGGTTTCGTCGGATCGTACCTCCGAGAGCTCGATCCTGTCGCTAGCGAGGCTGCCCAAGTACCACTGTCGGAAGTGTTACCAGAATACCCTCCAGATGCAGGGGAGGAGTGGGGATTGTCCCCGCCTGTCCCTCCATTCGGCATCGGACACTTTGTTCGTTTTGGTTGGAGTTCTGCTATCAAGGCCGTCGCGATCATACCTCGATTTGAGCTTAGTACCGCCAAGGCGAGAGAGGTATTACCCACAGAATATTCTCGGAAAGATCTCGTGCGTATGCTTAATACAGGCGGCGTGCCTCCGTTTGAACCGGCTAATAAGCAGCCTAGGTTTTCAACATGCAACGGCTCGCAGTGTTGACCACCGCGCTTGGACAGTCTCCACCGGATCCCGAGCTTATCTACGAGGCGATGAAGGATCGTGTCCATCAACCGTACCGAAGACTACTCGTATGTTTTTGCCGGGTTATGGTTTATGGCGCCCAATTTAGCACTGTCCACAGATCCCTGGTTTGCCAGAAGTGACATCGTCGCTTACCCCGCAATCACATCGTGGTCTGCTTGGCATCTGTCTGTCAGGAGCAGGCCCGACAATCTTGGCTCTCGCAACTCACAATTTCGAGGCTATTGCGGAAGGGGCTCGTGAAATATTTGCGAAAGAGAACATTCAGGTAGACTGGAAGTTACTCGAAGTTGTTGGCGGAAGTCAATGTTATCCAGTAGAGGCGAATTAGATAGAAGTAGATGAACGTAGAAAAAATGTCTATTACTGGTCATACGGTATCCTGACATGCATGCGTCGTAGGTATCGTGCCTCCGGGTATCCTAAAATCTAACATTTCGTTGCTTCTAGCCCCTTGCATTGAGACAGACAGCTCTCATGGCGACAAGGGATGATGAGCTGCCATCGAATGGTAGGTCAACCGTGAACATCACATCGCTGCGGTCACTGTTCAAGTAGACTGGGAGGGTCACCAGGTTGCTCTGGCCAGTGGCGTCCTCGTCTTCTTGCACCCAACGGATCTGAGATGCATTCAGGTGAACTGCCTCGCCATCGTTGAGCACAAGCATTTCAGTTTCTGCATCCCACGCAGCTCCCTCCAATGTCAAACCTGAACATTGTGATTAGAGAAGTCGAACTATTAGAAAACCGCTCTTTAGAACTCACCATCGACGATGAAGGCTCCCGGGTTGCTCATTTGACCAATGTCTAATCGCAGACTCAGTGTCTCCAGACTCCAGCGCTTGCGATGTGCTACAGTCTGCCGAGTAGCCGTAATGTACGCTTCTGGGAAGAACAATCCTCCAAGCCAAACTTCAACGTTGGATAAGGACTGCTGCATCGTCGTAATCCCATCCAATTGAGCCAGGCGACGAGCAAGATCCGGAATCCATTCCGAGACAGACATGGCTTTGGGAACCTTGTATCGTCTCCAGTGTGTTGGAATAGTGCCTAAATCATATTAGTTTGGTTCCAATCAAGACAACGCTGAATTTACCTTTAGTCAGAGCGCTCATTAAAGCACGGAGGTGATTAGTCTGCTTCAGTTCACCCTCGCAAACCTTGACGACATCCGCAAGGTCCTTGCGAACATGGTCAAGCAACTTGCGTCCGATGGAGCCTTCCCGGAAGAACAGGCGATAAAGTGGATCTGGGTTGTCGCTGGATTGTTTGGGTAATATATTCAGGGACTGGATGAAAGCGTCAATAACAAGTCGGTTATTACGAGCAATGTATTCTTACTGATGGGAGCTGAGTCAACCATTCGCGACAACGCTCGTGCAGGTTGCGCATCCACGCGGGTTGCTCCGAAGACTGACTCTTGGAAGGACTGCCGGTGGTCGGAACGTCATCCTCGTCATCAACCAGAGTTCGCATCTTCCGTAGCTTGCTGAGAAGCTCGTTACCTATGACAAGTAAGCTTATGTGCGTCGAGCAAACCTCAACTGAACTCACCTTGAGCAACAGCGATGACTCTTTCTGCAGTGGGCGGTAGTGTCAACCATGATGGCGGCTCGCGGTCTGGTAACCCTTGTACCCATGATAGGAAGTGCTCAAGTTTAGTGCCGTCGGGAGCTTCAAGAACCTGGCTACTATTGATACTGGGTACCAGGTTGAAATCCACATTGTAAGCAGCCGGAGTGAACAGTTTATCGACGAATGCATCGAGAATGCGTTGATCAAAGTCGCTATCGATGCGCCCACCATACACCGATTGTTTGATAAGTGTCCTGAGCGCATCCCATGGAATCGTGGCAGGGTCAACATTAGCTCTGCCTTTGGCAATAGCATTGAGCCATGTGTCGATAGTGCCAAAAGCAGAGGCCATATCGGAGTCGTTGAAGTCGTAGGTTTGGCTCCACCCCAGTGGAACATATCGCAAACGTTCTTGTACAACGGCATGGAACCATGCGAGAAGGAAATACAGACGGACCTTCTCTGCAGGTCCTTGAGTAAGGCGTTGCGGGGAGATGGATCTCAGCGAGTCGAACAAGTTGGCCTTTATTCCTGGTGGAGGCTCGTTCATGATGATACGAGACTGTCGCAAGATGTTGACAGGAATGGACGGGTTGGCTTCCATGGTCAAGAAGAGGCGGAAGTTGCGATGAGGATTGAGGGTTTGTAGTTTCTTCTCCAGTTGTCCTAGCCATGAAGGAGCCAAGTGAACGTTCTTGAGGAGGACCCATGTCCCTTGTCTCGATGCTGCAGCGATCGCTTGATCCGCAAGAATAAAGCCCTCCTGAGAGCCCATGGCAACCGAGGAAGACCGCGCTCCGACAGTTTGTATAAGATTCTCAACACGGTAGCTAGCATCATAACCGGTCACAGATACCAGAGCAAGTGGGGTTGTAGCAGGAACCTCGTTTGCAACCATAGCGCCGAGGTCGAGTTCGGACGACAAGTCATTCTGGAAAACGGTCCGCACGTACAATGCGGTGGATTGCAAGAGACGGTCAGGTCGCAAGCACTTGACGATAAGCATCGAACGAAGAGCCTCCACAGCAGCTGCTCAAATGTCAGAACACGAAGTGCACACGAGGGGTGGACACGTACGTGTACTTGGCTCCCAAGGTAGAGGCACGATCGTTTCAGGGTTTGCGGATTGTAAGAATGGAACCCAATCTTCGGGACGCTCGAGAACGTTGCTAAGAACAGGTTTGAAAATGCTTTGTTTCGCATAATCTTCGAGGTGCATCATCTGGTCCGGGGAGAGTACATCAGAGACCGGATGTTCGCCTGAAGAGGCATTTGGCTTTCCAACGATTCCCTGACCACTTTCGAGGAGGAACTCGAGTTCGTCGGCGACATCCTCAACACCTCGCAGCTTCACTTGTGCCAAAAGTACAGCGAGCATGACGTGGTCACGATGAAGAAGAGCTCTCGAGGTTCGCTTGTACACGATCAGGAAGAGGTCGTTGAGTAGGACCTCCCGCCGTCTGTGGTAGTCGGTGACGTTCTTCAGGTTGGGATTGTGGTGGAGCACGTAGTCAAAGATATCGAGGAAGAATCGAAGGGAAAATTGGTAAAAGTGATTGACGAGGTTGAGTTGTTCGAGAATGAAGAACACTGAACTGCAGGCTTGTGCCAACGGTAGATATTCAGTAGTCACTTGCTCAACTTCCTTCATGACGATGTCCGTCTCCTCCACCTTGCGCGTGATCTCTGCAGCTTCCCGTTTGAGCGTTTCCAAGGTACTGATGACCTTGTCGTCATCAAGAATGTTTCCAGTCGATTCGTTGAGAGCTTGCAGGAGCAATTTTTCCAGCGTTCGGAGGCGAAGGCGGAATTCGCCTTGGGCTTTCATGAGATCCGTTCTCTTGCGCTCAGTATCAGGCCGCTCCACTTTGAGTACTTGATCCAAGGATTGACTTTGAAGACTGCTACGCGTCATTGTGAAGTTGACGAACGTAACTCTACTGCAGATGTCGGGGGAGAATTCGATGGACGGATCCCGAGTCGAGAGGAACATTGTAAACGCAGGCGAGAAGTCAATATCTTGGTTACCAATGCGGATGAGAACACGGCCACCCGTTCTGCGAATCTCCTTGTTCAAGACTGCATTCAGGATAGGATCCAAATGCTCGACATCTTGGATGAGAATGGGGTTACCGAATCGCAGAGCGCTCTCCAGAACTTTGAGGAATGCCTCATCGAGGAAACTCGTGACCGTAATCTTGCGGTCTTTGTACTCATTGAGCAAGAAGGTTGTCGCCTGACCAGTGGGATCGATGATCAATGGGTAACGGTTGAATCGTTTGAGCATGATTGCATTCTCAGTGGTCAGGTTGTCAGCTGGAAGCGACTTGGATTGCCAGCTCAAACGATCATCTGCAGTCGAGAGGTACTCCGTCAACGAGAGTTCCGGTTTAAACTTGACGTTGGCTTCGAGGAGATGGTTCGACCAATCCTGCCACATCACCTCTCGGTAATGCTGGTCAAAGAAACCACCATACGCAAGGAATGCTGCAGACAACAACACGTCGCCAACGATGGTGCTCATTTCGGCATCGAAGGTACGACTCCCAGACTCCCATCGTCCCTTCTCCGAGGATAAGCTTTCGAGGAGCTTCATGCTACGATCAACCTTGCTCTGCACTCGCTCCATCTCCGATTTGATGGCCTGCGTTTCCGAAATGAGCAGTGCATATTCCTCCTTGTACTTGGCAATCTTCGCTTCGAGTTCGGCGACGATGGTGATGATTTGAGCGGCTTGTTTCTTCGTAGTCTCCGCTTGCGTCTCAAGGGATTGCACCTCGTTACGTAGAGGCTCGACCTTGTCAAGAATCTCAGAGAAGCGAACCTGCGCAAGGACCCACTTGACCAGAGGACCGCAGGCCTTACTGGCGCGTTGGACAGTCTCAAAGTTGAACGATGGCCGGCTCAGGAAATCCTTCTTCATGAGCTCGCGGAGAGGCTTCGTCATTTGGTTGTTGGTGTCGAAGTTGACGATCCTCTGGATAAAGTCATCCCGGCGAATGATGCCTTGGACCGTACGCCAGCTATCGATCTTGTGACCAAGAATCGTGCAGACAGACTCCATGGCAAGTTTGACGGCTTCTGGTGGATTGGCCATCGTCCTGACTTCTTGCAAGTGTTGCCTCTTGATGTTACTGACAGCAGCCTGTGCTTCCAACACGGCAGGCTCTGCGTCTGCGAGGTCAGCCATGACGACAGCACGACGTTGAGCGATGTGCTTGTCCTGCTCAACCAAAGCAGCCTGGATTTCGATGGACGCCGCCTTCTTCTGTTCAGCCTCTTGCTGGTCTGCAACCATGCGCTTAAGCTTCTCGTTGGCTTCTGCATCCTTGGCTTGAAGTTGAGAACGCTTCGTAGCAAGGCTCTTGCGAAGTTCCTCGACCTGCGTCACTGTGTCCTTGAGTTTGTCGAGACCAACATGAAGGTGGCGTTGCTGTTCCTCAAGCTCGTCACGCTTCTCGTTATAAAGCCTGACATAGTGGTTGATACTGAAGTGAAGAACACCGATCAGGTCAATAGTTCAATCTCTATGAAATGTAAAGACCTACAAGTCGAGGTAGTGCCGGGGAGTAACATAATTATAACGACCTTGACGACGACTGATGCGCTGGTTGATCTGGTGCATTGACATATGCACGTAGACGAGAGCATTCACAACGGCAGTGCGATGAACGGGGGGCATGGAAAGCTCGCGATAGGCGATAGGGAAGTGAACAGGTGGGGAATACGATGACAGGTCCAAGTCCAACGTATGGGTGAACTCCATGCCAACTTGGTAGAATGCCTGGTCTGACCAATCACCAAACCAGTCGAGAACACAACGGTTGAACAAGGCAGGCGACGTGGCGGCGCGAGACGCGAGACCGTTTTCTGGGGGATTCATGGTGAAGACAACATGGAGATTCTTCGCGACTTGCTGGGTGAACCACCGATACAATTCCTCGTGCGAGTCGAGCATAAGCCCATCCCTTTGCGACCCTTCCTTACATGCCGTCATCAGAGCAGCGTGCTCGTCGCCCTCGAAGAGACCTGGCACCTCGGCGTTCGCGAGAAGTGTGTTCATGCGTTCCAGGAAACCCGAGTCAAGCACGTTGGATTCGTCCATGATAAAGCAAATCTTCTCGCCCTTGCAACCAGCACGTCTTAGTACAGTGCGGAGATCGTCATCAAAGTCATCGCCAGTATACTTGTTCGAAACCTTGATTTGGAAAATGCTCAAACCATTAAGCCAAGCAACGAAACGAGAAAGCGTCGTCTAACAGCATCGTCAGCCTTGTTGTACAAGCATATAAAGTCTCATTTGTTACCTTGCCACTGCCACTAACACCAATCAACAATAAGTGACCCTGAACTTGGCGGAACACCCGGTCAATCCTGAGGACATGATCAAGTACGTCGTTGAAAAGAACAAGAGGCACATCCAATTCTTCCTCATAGAAGACGCGCAAACGAGCCTTTGTGTACTCGCGGAGAACTTCTCTGTCTACGGGAATGTAATCTTTCGATGTCCAATTTGAGAAGAGAATAGGTCGGTTCAAGGCTTCGTCGCGACTGATGGTCGGGAAATGTTCCATGGCAGCAAGGTCGATGTGTTCGTCGGTCCACTGCTTCTCTTCCTCGGTGACAAGACGGTCTTGGAAGAGACGTAGTGCCTCGTGGGCCCAGACGCGCACCAAACCCTCCACAGATAGAATCTCCAAGGGACGGATGGCTTCATAGATACCCCGTACCCACCTCGTAAGTTCACGAGGACTGTAGACATAGTGCGCTTGAACATCGGACGTGAAACGTTTCTGCGAGGCGAGGTAGAAGGAGACCATTGCATCCGTAAGAGGTTCGGCGTACGCGCGCAGCGCTGGGATGACCTTGAGAAGGGCACGGTTATATGTACCATAAATTTGCGTGAGCGAGACTTCTCCTGGATAGTCAACCATGATGAGCGGTGCATGGCGGAGGAAACGATGACTGAGGGGAACACGCCCAGGATCGGTTGGCGGGTTACATGCACCGACGAACTGAATACGTTCGAGTTTAACCCAGAACATGTCGCTTGCACGCCAGTATCCGCCGCATTCAACCAATTGACGCAAGAACGAGATGACACGCTGGGTGCCGTACTTGTCTTGAGCTGGCAGGTTGATTTCATCACAGAACACAACCAGCCAGCGACCAATCTGAACTGGCGCAAGGATGACGCCGTTCGGAGTCTTTCTATACTCGCAGTATTGCTCAAACGTCTTGAGAATAAGCTCGGGGGTAGTGGCACTTGAGAAGTTGAGGCCGACGACTTCCATGTCAGGAAGCTTGCGGAGGGCACTAAAGAGCGTCATGGTCTTCCCTGAACCCGGAGGTCCACACAGCATGAGAGGCTTGTGTTCAGAGAGCCACGAGTACAGGACTTCCTCGTGGCGCACGGTATCCATGGTCGGAACGACGACATCAGCCGCAGTAACGGAGTGTGCGTCGATTTCAATCGAAGGCACCTTGGACTGCCAAGCAATCCAATCCCCAGTGGCGATCTGTACATCAAAGTCGATGAGGGACGCTTCAGCAGCCATCGGTGGTAAGTCGATGCCGGTTTGTTTCCGTAAGAACTCGCCCATCTCCGCACGCAAGTCCAGCTTGGCATCACCAGAGAATGCCCAAATGATGCTGACAAGCAGGCGTTTGGTGACATATTGTTCGACCTTCTCGAGGGGAAGTGGGAAATCCGAGTGTTGGATGTTGTATTCGATAATGTTACGAGCGGTCTTGTTGAGCAACGAGAAGAGCGTGTGAAGCGCACGGGTAGTCGTGAAGTCCATGATGTGGTCGATGGATCCCGCAAATTCGAGAGCAGAGCTGACGAGCTCTCCGTCCGCAAAGTAGCGCTCGAGGATGCTAGCAATTTGAATCTGGGTGGCGAGGTGGGTAGAGCCTGGAGTTTCGGCACCGAGGATGTCAGCACGACGCCCTGGTACATCCACAGCATCGTCGTCGTCCGCGTCCAAGGGCACAGATGAAAGAGTGTTGAGGTAATGGCGATAAACCATCGAAGGTTCAATGACATCCTCGCTGAACCAGATCATACCACACCGACTGACAGTAGCGAGGGTCGCATAACGCAAGTGCTCGACTTCGAACATGATGCGGACGTTGGGAGGCAAGTTCAGACGCTCTCCGTTAGGGAGCGTAAGCAGCTTGTTGTCATCAAGAACACTAAAGATTAGTGAGTCAACCATTCTAGCATTGAGCGAATAAACTGACCTATTCAGGTTCTCAACCCACTCCGGGTCGACGTCACCATCGAATATAATCCAGTGTCTCTTCGAACTCTCGCCACGTACATCATCCACAATCTTACGCAAGATGTGCGTGAACAGACCATCGTTCCACTCGCGTGTAGTCGGGTCAAGCGTGCCGTATAACGCGTCCTTGTGGATTGCTTTAGGATCAATCACATACGGAACTCCTTCGATGCCATCGAGTCTCTCCAACGCTAAGAGAAGGACTTGCCATGCGTTTGTTTTACCAGTCCCAGAGGGACCGACCATCATAAGACCATGTTGAATCTTCTGGATCTGGTACAGTTGGAGAATCTTGGAAATCCACCGCTCGCTATCCACAAGGCGCCGTTCGGCACAAACTTTCAATATTTGCTCGCGAAGCGCCTCCAAGTCGACAGGAACATAGTCTGTGCCAGGGAAGACATCTGCAAGCAAGCTGGAAGCAATTCAAGACTTAGCACGAGAGGCGTCAATGCCATCGTTGTCCTCACCTGGTAAGCAAGGGTACATCATCAGCGACCAACTTTGGCACAATCGTCTCCGTAACACTCTGGATGACGATGATCTGCTCAGAGACGACATCCGAGAGCCTGTTGACACTATCCGTGTCCTCCAACCTGGCATTCTGCAGACGTTCACGCTTGAGGATACCTGCACTGGCAAGCACAGCCTTTAGTGCACGCAAACCAAAGTCATAATGAGGTTGTGGCGAAAGCTGCTCGTCGCAAAGGTTAAAGAAGGGTACGATCTTGGACGCGAGGGATTCGGCTGTTCGGAACCCTTGAGAGAAGAGCATGACTTGGGCGATGAGCTCGCGATCGGGCCTTGTCATCGCCATCCTGTGGGACTGGTCAGAGTGGTTGTTTGCATAGCAAGGGAATGAACGCACGGTCGGAAAAGCTTTGTCAAGTTCGGTGGCAAAGTCGACCGTCCAGCGTAGTTGGGGTTGGTGGTAATAAAGATACCTAGTCTCAATGCTTAGGCGGGCTTAACAACAGCTTCGTAAATGAACGTACCGATGTTCTTGTTGATCTTCAAACTCTTGCCAACGAGCTCAATTTCGATATTGGGATTCTTGACAAGCGCAGCTAAACCTTGTTGGATGCTCTGCACCTGTTGTGAGACAGCACTCAAAATACGCTCCTCCAGTCGATTGAACTCGTCAAAGCAACCCCACGCTCCGACCTGACAAAGGCCAACAAAAATGCGGCCCATCGCCTGGAAATCGAACGTCTCGTCGCAACAGAATACCAACACAAACCGACCGAGCTGGACACCAAGGGCCTTGACGGATTCGGTTTTCCCTAGAGTGAATTGTTAGAGAACATGCCTGCTATGAGGCTCAACGGGAGCACCTGTGCCGGCTGGGCCAAATGGAGAACCACCGAGCTGACTGTCTAAAGCCTGAGTCAGAGTAAGGTAGACCCGATCCGTCAACGGTGTTTGCACGAGACGATCTGGAACTCCCAAATACTCCCACCCGTAAGGGAATGTCGCGTTCGCGACCCGGATAGCTAAACGGTCAAGAGGATTCTCGGCTGATCGCTCCAAGTAGAAACGCATCTGCGAGAGCCATGTGAAAGTCTTGGCGTCGGTGACACGTTGTTGGATAAGTGCGCGCGTGACGTCTCGTTGGTGGACGAGTTCCGTGATAAGATGCTCACATTTGCGACGAGTGACAGGGCTAAGTTCACGTAAGACGATATCGGCGAGGAGGTCAAGAGCCTGAGAGATTGTTTCAAGCGGTCCTTCGGGGAGATTGCCTGACTCCAAAGTAGCCTCAACAGACGTAGTCCATGCAACTTGAATAGCCAGCGTGACAAGTTGAGCAGGATACTTCTCCATCCAATCCATGAGTTGATCTATATTGAGCGGGGATCTAGTGCCGTAGAACGATTGCAATTCGCCAACGGCATCACAAAGTAAATCGGCCAAAGAAAGTCGCATGAAGGATTCCAGTCGAGCAAGCCAATCATTGATCTTGGGATAGTCTTTCAACAGGATTGGCTCGCTGAACTGGACTTCCTCCCCCTCGCGTGAAGCCATGCCCTGAATTTGGGTCAAATCGTCGTCGAGCTTGATTGTGGAAACGCCGGCGAACATTTTCTTGAGGTGCTTCATGATGCGCAGGATGTCCTTGCTGTTACCGATGATCTCCAGGAGGTCTTCGTCACCAACGAAGTAGAATCGAGGGAATGATGACCGCTCGCGTTCAAGGTATTCACCAAGGGCCTTCTGTATTTTGTTTAAAAGGTCGGCGAGACGCTCCAAGCTCTTTTGTATTCCTTGGATATTCATGACGTCGACAACGAATGGTGACTTGTACACCTTCTTCATGACGGTCAAAAACTCGGCGTTGATGTTTTGGAAGCGGGCGCTCTCCACAGGGAGAAGATGCTTGATGTCTGCGCTCCCAGAAAAGATGCCCTCCAAATACACCCATTGGCGCTGAACGTCAATCCAGACATCTTTCACGAAAGTGAGCAGCTCGTCTAGAGGATATGACAACGCTTCTCTTACCAAACAACACATGGATCCTGTTCAGTTTCTCTTCCCATGAACCAGCCTTTCACAGAGTTAGTGCGGAGACACGATTTGTATTGGAACAATACCTCTTCCTCGAAGACTAGGACAAGTGAGCGAGCTTGGTCATATTTCCTTTCAGCGTTTTGTGAACGTACCTTTGTAGTAGGGAGAAAGCTTCATCGCGGTCAAGGAATTCAGATTCTCGCTGCACTTGGTAAAAAGCTCATCCCAGCCTCTGACGTGCGACATGAACGATATGTCACAAGCGAAATAGATACGGGTGATTCGCACCTAATAAGTCGACATTTGTTCTGGTAGTTCACCAGATCTAGAGTGTAGTTGGTCCAAGTTTCCTTGACTTGCTTAATATATTCCTCGAGAGCCATCTGTGTATGCGTCAATATAGAGTAGGTAACAAAGCCATGGCGCATTGTACCTCTCCCTGAGCTTGTATGATGACTTCCCGTATGAGAGATTCATTCTTTTTCAAGTCCAAGTCGTAAACATTTCCCAAAGTCATACTATGTGCACGTATCAGAGGAAGGAAAAAACAAAAAGGCGAGTCACTTACACAGGAAGACTAATTTGCGAGGGGAGCCGCAACACTTTGAACAACTGCTTCCAATGTCTATCCTTCAGAGCCTCGGATTTCAAGTCGGAAATGATCGAGTTCGACTTCAAAAGTCCCCTAAGAACGTCCTGGACGTACTCGAACGCTGCGTATTGCCGCATGCGCGTCGGCATGTCCTTGGTCGAGGACAGCAGTCCGTCAATTTGCTGCCTCAACTTCCTCGGCTGTACAGTCGCCCAGGACATCTCTCTCAGCTCTCCAATCTGGCTCCAGACGCCGGAAAGTGCCGTCCAGACGGCTTTGAGATCCTTTAATTCCTCAAACACGGGTTCCAAGCGTGTGTGACGCGTCAACTCGAGGTCGAGTGCCTCTTTGGCCCTGCATACAAGGTCGTATTCCTCCTTGACGCGGTTCAGCTTGCCTTCAAAGACGTTGATGGTATTCATGGCGGTATCTGCACGCATGCTCCCCTGCACAGGACGTGTCTGCTCCCATTCTGCGAGAATGTCATTGATCTTGTTTTCCACAATCTTGTCCTCTGCGACGATCTTGAGCTGGAGACCAGCTGTGAACAAAGATCTACGTGAGACACGGGAGACGAGATGGGAAACGGCTGACCGAGCTGCTCCTGGATGGAATCATTCTTGCGCTTGAGGATCTCGTTGTATGCGCTCCATTCTCCTCGGAGTTGATCACTGTAGAGCCAGTCTTCGGGGAATTGGTATCGAAAACGTTCGAGGGTCTTCTCGCCGTTGGCGCAGAGTTCTATCATGGGACCCCATGTCTTGGTCTTGCGCTTGAGGTCTTGGACAAACGTGATAAAGGTGACCGCGGCTGCGGTGGAGGAGTTGGACACCTGTTTGCACGGTGAGCGGTGCTGCGGGGCACTGGGAGGAGACGAGCACTCGCCTCCATGCTTTGGTCGTGAAAGCAACCCGTCGAGCAGACGCGTCCATTTGACACCTCAGAATCATGTGGGAACATATTAGGTAATCAGAGCAATCCAGCCGTCGCTGTCGTGCACATCGTCGACGCCTCGGAAGATTCACTTGCCAGCCATGTCGGGACGTCAACAACGCGTGATGGTTCAGCCCATCGTACGCACGGTCTCTTCTTTTACTTTTTCGCGCTGACGACCCCACCCCAGAATGTTATCTTCAAAAACCTGCAGCAGGTCCCGTCGTGCGGTTTCTTTGCCGCGTTCATCGCTGACCAACACCATCTACAGCGGACAAAGGTCGTGATATGGTTGTACGATAACATCGAGATGCGAATTGAAGGGCGCATCATTGTACGTCCGTCCGATTCATCGCCAGATCACATTCAGCATTAAATCGTCTCCTGCAAAGGCGACGGGTTCATCCCTCCCGCATTTCCTTCCTCATTTTCTGCTATAATTCGAACTTTTGCGCTCATGTCTTCTCACCCAGGGTTTCGATGAATTCATGAATATTGTCATCGACGAGGCAACAGAGGTGTATGTCAAGGACGCAAAACCGCGACGGGAACTTGGTACGTCTTCACTTGTCGCTCTGTCCGCTGCAGCTAACGTTTCTCCAGGCCGCATTCTGCTCAAGGGCGACAACATCACTCTCATCCAACAGGTGGTATGATAACCTTGTGTAAAACCTCCCTGCGCGATACTGTGCATTGCTGTATACTATATTCTCGATGGCTATCAAAACATAGATGTCTATCGATCATAAATTGTAAATAGGCAGCAGCCGAGTCAGATTTAACCCCTGCCTACATAGCGGACACTCCGCCTTTTCTCTCCCCCATCCCACAATACAATTCCAGCAAAACAGATGTCCGCATTCCGTCGCACAGCTATCGGTTCTCTCTTCCAGGCAAAGCGTACACGTCCGACTGGCTCTTACTCGAGCGGGTAAAGCCCCAACGTCAAACACGGTGTTTTCGTCCTCCTCGGCAGGCTTCACTGGCACATTCTCTGGATCCACGTACTCGAGCATGGTGCTTACGAGTCGGTCATCAATAAACATCTCCCGTGTCTCGTCGAGGCCGCGTTTTCCACGCGATTTCTCGGTGGCATCGGGGACACGGGAGCGCAAGTAGTGTATAAGCCGGTATAGGACGCGGATGAGGATGAGGGTCCCAAGCAGAGAATACGACGGCGGGCGTACGTGCGGGTTCTCGGGCGTGGACGAAATCTGCAGGTACCATCATTTTGAGTATCTCCCGCCCGCGATAGAAAGACTGAAGTAAATCACATGCTGGATGCCTAGTATCCGCTTGGTCAGGTCGTAGTACGTGCCTCGGAGGTAGAATATGGCGAGGTTGACCTCTGCAGCCACCTCGAGACATATGGGCAGTACGCGTAGGGTGCTCGCTACCTTGGGAGAAAAGGTGCTGAGATGGGAACCCCATTTTGCGAGGATGTACGAGGGAAGGGTTGGGAGAAGGACAAGGGCTATCCGCGAAGCTCTGGAAGGCACTTTGCCACTAAAGGCAGAGTGTTGCCAGATGTCGGTATATTCTTCTCCGAGAGTCTGTACAGCTTCATAACAATCTCAGCTAGCGGAACAGTATAAAGGTCTGTGTTCCGAACCTCGGCCGACCGTCAAGCCATAGTAGAGCAACTTTAGAATAAGATCGACCTCTTTGTCCCACCTCAAAAGCCATCTCGTTCCTAGCAGGCGAATGAGATATGTGTGCAGTGCAAGCATGCGAAAGACGACCCACCTAGCCAGGAGCGGAGCACGGTGTCGGCTTGCTCCTTGAACGACAAGACATGGAACAAGTCTCTCTGGTTTGCTCTGACTGTGCTCCGGTCAGCCAATAAGATGCACAGAGTCTGGTAAACACACTGATTTGGGCCTGTCGTGCGCTGGGGAACGACGGCGGGTGATGAGCCATGAACGGAGTGTATGTCGGACTCCGGCAAGCACGACAACACACCTCTCTCGTTGACCACTCTCCTCCGATCTCTTTTCGTCATGGCAGCACGAGCTCCCCGCGCACAAGAGCCAACCGTCTGGCAAAAATGTAAGTCATACAACAGCCAAATAACCAAATTTCTGACTCGGGACATACGTTGGGAATCACAGTAAAGTACGTCTTCCTTCCGTGCACGACGCCTCGAGGCTAAATGCGATCATGTATGTCGATTAGAATGGGCGCCCTCATGGGCGGAGGTGTTGGTCTCACCATTGGCTTCATTTTTGGTTCATACACTATCCTCAGGTGAGACTCGTCGCCAGCTCACGACAACCCACGACTGAACACGGACCTGGTGTTCGCTGTCCATCGAAAGAGGCGGGGCTGGCCCTAGGGGATCTCTAGCTACGCTCTCTCAGTACATGCTCAGCAGTGCAGCGACGTTTTCGTTTTTCCTCGCCATCGGCTCGGTAAGCTTGCATCTTTTCCAAGCTCTCGTGTATTCATTGCTCTCTAGGTTATCCGAAATGATGCACTGTTACCACCACATCTGCAAGCCGCACAGATGCAGCTCCTCCCACCACTGGTTCGGTCAAGAGCAGAAGGTGCGCTGTTTATACGTGCGCGCTGGGAAGCAGAGAAAGCACGAAGAACAGTCGTTCCTGCATGAATGGGCTCTATTTGCTACTACTTGACGGATCTGGATACATGTGTTCGTGATCAATGAGCAGAATGGCGAGCGTAATGTGTGTGCAAAACAACCAGGATACATGTGTGGTGTGCAATGGTGGAATACATCTAGCATGGACACGCACAGCGTGCGATGGGCCACCGAGTCGACCGGTGGATGATTACGGACATGAAACACATGCGTACAGAAGCAGGTAGAAACAACGCCCGCCTCTCAATTCCCGCTTGGGATGTAGGTGCACAAGACCCAGCATAAACTGGGAGCAATGTCAGACAAAAGGGGCGATGTAGGACTGCATTCACTTGCCTGCGGGTCAGCCGATCACGCCGGTCAGTCGCTGCCAGAGCTGTTTTAGCCTGCCAGGCTTTTGCTTGGGTGTTCTTGAAGTATGGACGTCTACCAGCGACGCGGTATAGGATAAGCGATATGGTCCGGAAATAGGGGGCCGTGGCGGGGGAGTGGAGTCTCTCTTCCACCACCTTGTGAACCAGCGGGTTGGCTTCCGTCTCTCTGAGGGAAAAGGGGGCGAACGTGGAGGAGGGTTATGAGAGACGCCGTCACCATAGTAAATTGTTGGTGTGTCGACGAATTTGACGGACGAAGGGGAGCGCCTCTTTTTCCGACGGGTGGACGTTGCTGTCGTGGCCATGGAGACGCCAGAATCATGTCGGGTAAGGATCGATTTGATTGGCGCCGCTGAGCGGGTGTGTACGGTTGAACAAGAACCGATGGAGGATACGCTTTGGGCACGGAACACACCGCAATTGGGTGAATCTGGACAAGGTGACCATCGAGGTCTTGAGTAAGGAAAGGAGAGTGGGGGTTCGATGAGGATGCTCGTAGGACGACCGGACGGGACTGGTGCTGGAGGAGTCTGGGCAAAGGCAAGGGATGAGCGAGAAGACATGGGAGAGGGGAGGAGAGACGGACGAGGAGGTGTCTGAGACTGTGGGGCATAGCATGATACTCGTCGTGTTCCGGGATGGTATCCTGGCGACGGTGGTCGAGATCAGCGATGGGGTGTGCTGTGATCGAGGGACTGTGCTCACAGGGAGATCGCTGAGGGAGATGGCTGGGGACAGCTCGGAGATGGGCTGGCATTGATCACGACGGTTGACGATGGCGTCTGCCTCGAACCAGTCCCTGAAGAGTTGTTCGCAGGATGGGGAGAGCATCGGAGAGAGCAGGGAGGAGAGGGTGAAGATAGGAAAAGTGCATGCAGGCAACAGCGTGTTTTGTGACATGACATCTACTCAGACCATAAACGGGGTGTCGACGTGCACACCACTCCAGATACCCCGCACCGACTCGCCCGTGCTCTCCACTATCCGCCCCTTCTTCAACGGCTTTATCTTGGCGCCGGACGACTCCAGTATCAGCTGCACCTTTCTCTCTACCCCGTTCACCTCCAGTCGCTGCAGCGGTATCACCTTGTCGCGTCCGCTCACTGGCGGCGGGTCAGCGATGCGAGAGCGGGTGTGGATGGGACCGACCGTAGAAGCCGCGGGCGATGGGCTCGTGGCCGTTGCGCTGCTTGACGACGAATTCGACATGTGGGTTCTCGCGCGCGACGCGTTGCATGTCCTTTGAGATAAAGGTGCGCGTGTTGGCCGAGGATGGGCCGTGCTGGCAGAACTCGAGGACGACCTTGCGGATGGGGGGGATGAACGCGGCGTGCCCGTTGGCGGGTGCTGAGCGCAGCTGGGCGCGCAGGAGTGCGGACGCCATGGGGGACGGTGAGCGCGGGGTCGTCGGCTGTGGTTGTCTGAGTGTGAATATCTGGGCTCCGCCTGAAAGTGGGTGCGCGTCCAACACTGAGCGCGACTCGCCTACAATTTCCGTAAAGTCATGGCCCGCGCAACGCGAAGCTCGGCGACGCAACTGCACGACAAGCAACAAGATCCACCCGCGACAGCACGCACAAAGTCGTCTCTTAAAAAACGGAAACGCACGTCGCTCCCAGACAACGACGATCACCCAACGCCAAAGCAACTCTGCATAAAAGAGGAGGACCTCGACCCAAAACTGCAAAACCTCCCGCTCGCCGCAGATGCCCCGCTCGACCCCTCCGACGCACAACACATCCTCGACATCCTCGAGCTGTAAGTACCCTGTCACGCCCCTCACCGTCTACCCACTCCCCCACAGCGTCGACTCTCAAGCACTGCTCGACCGCGTCTTTCCTCTCCCGCCCTCTGACCTCTCCGAGCCGTCTACATCCAAGTCCCAGTCCGGCTCCTTCTCTCTCCGCGTCCTCCTCAGAGAGCCATCCCAACACCCCCTCCGCGTCTTACGTGTAAGTATCTTTCCCTTCTCCTCTCCTCCCTTGATCGTCAACACACCCAGGCCGCCCTCCAAAACCTCTTCCCAACATCCTATCATCCGAGATCCCGTGCCTCCTCCCCTGCAGCACAGCAACTCCGTTTCTGCAATCTCGCGTCGTCCCTCCTCGACCAGGCCTCTTTCCACACCGTCCCCCTTCCCCTCGACATCGACACCCTCCTTTTTGATTATCCAGACGCCTCTTCCACATCCGATTCCAAACCGGCCTCTCCCTCCTCTCGCCCCGAAAAACACGCCCATCTGTACCAGACGAAAAAGTATGCGCTCATGCAACGTCTCCCCTTTGGCACCTGGTGGACTTCCCTCCACTCCGATTTCGTACCTCCAGATACTAAGCCCCTCAAAGACCTATCAACCGCAAATGCCGAGCTCGTTGCCATATTGCCCTCGCCCTCCGCACCAGCACCAGCTGAAACAGACTCGGCAGACACGTCCCCTGTCACCTTGACATCCTATGTCCCCAAGAAACCTCCAGGGTACAAGACAAAGCTCCCCGGTTCCCGTCGCGTGAGCTGTGGTACCTTTTTGGATTACGGGTCATATGCCAGCTTTGCCCCGGTATTCGACCAAGACGGCGTCGAGCTTGGGCGATCCGCCATGGGTGAATTGTATTGTAGATGGGAGGATAGAAAGAAGAGATGGTCAAACGAGCTCTCTCTCGTCACACAGCAACCCTCGGTTCAAGTCCCCGAGCCTCCTCAACTCAACGGCGTCGACAAGTCTGGCAAGAACGGAATCGATGAAGAGTCCTTGGAGGGGCTCTTCTCATCGGAACAGATTACCTTGCTCAAGCTGGCCCTCGGAAGTCTCGAGCTCGAAGCAGCTGTGCACGAGCTCCTGGAGCGAAACGCCAACGCGCTCAAAAGACTGGAGGAACTGCAGAATAAACGGTTAGCAAAGCCGGGCGAGTTTACCCCAGTTGAAGAAGGATCAGAAGAGTGGGATATTGGTCAGTCGTACTGTCCCTTGGACACGCCTTTTGATGCGGGTGCTCAACTCTACGCTCTAGCCCAGGGTATCTTCGACTCTCTTTGCCTTCTCACGTCTCTCCGACCACGGTTGTCCACTTCTGACAACGCTCCTCTTACCCCATCGCCATCTGCCCTCCATAGACTCCAACGGACCCTACCCATAGCACCCACTCAGGGCTGGCACGGCACACTCCCCCCAGAACACCCGACTGCCCTCCGCGATGATTCCACCCTCTACATCAAGTCATCTGCGACCGCAATTCCCGCAGCCCCGTCAGCCGCGCCAGCCCATGCGCCAACGCCCACCCAACCCGCGCCTGCGCAACCCGCCGTTGCCACAGCAGCGGCGACAGCACAGGCTTATGCCGGTTATCCCTACAACTATGCAACGCCCTATCGACCGGGTTACCAATACAAACCTGGTCAACCAACGCCATACTATCCCAATGCGTACGCCCAGACGACCGCCCAAGCACAAGCCACATCGCAGTATTACCAAGCCCAACCGTACGGTGCGACCGGACAACAGCAATACACTTATTCGTCGTGGTATCAGTATACTCCCCAGGCGCAACCCAGCACACCTGCGGGCGGTTCACGCAAGGGGACACCACAGCCAAGTGCTACTGCTGCTGCCACACCTGCGGCGACGACACCCACGATACCAACGTCGTACGCGGGCTTCTTTAATGCGACTATGCAGACGCCGAATCAACGTGCAGTGGCAAATACGGTTGCGGCAGCGATGCCTGGCGCGAAGGGGACGTGGACGGCACCCGCTGGAACAGGCGCGGTGGGATACGTCGCCCCGACCTTGCCTCCACATATGAGGAGTGCGGTCGCGGGACAGCCGGGGGCCGCGGGTGCATACAATCCCGGCCTGTACCAACCAAACTATTATGGGACGTACCAGGCCACACCTTCCCCCGCGCAGTCATGACCGCATCGGCATTTCTGTTCCCCTGTCTAGAGTAATATATATATACGTACTTGTACAGCGTCGCTGCTGTCATGAATAATGAGATTGAGTGATAGCATTAGAGTACTTCCAATGTACATGTGCGACGGGGAGAACGTGATCTGAAGTTATCGGCCCCCTGCGTAGACCAACATTCACCCCGACCAATAGATATCAAATGTTTGGCACCGTTTCAAAGCCCTCGCCATAGTAAGGACAAGGGCCCCGGTCCGCATCCGCCAAATTCCATTATTGCGCGACAAACCACCTCTTCATTGCCTCGAGCGAAAAACCTTGCTCTTCTGAAAAGGAAAGAACCCACCTCACCCTTGACCGCCACGACGAACCGAGGAAATACGGCGAGGATGGACAGGCAGCGCGCGTGAAGAAAGAAAGAACCAACGAGCGATCACGTTTTTCTCTTACAGACCTTTTTTTTCGCACGGTCGAGTAAGATAACGAGTGGTGTACAGTTGGACTACTAGATGAATCTCTGCAAGCCAATCTAATTTACGAATAACTAAACAAGAAACGTGCGGTGTCTCCGAGATGCATGCGACGCAAGAGAAAAAGGAATGAGATCGACCAGTTCATATACAACCAACGTCAAAAGGAGCGCGAGAGTAGGTCACCGGCCAGCAAGACTGGCATATGTTGACACACAAATCACCTGTGGTCGTCGAGGCGGTTTTGTAGCGGGGTATGTGGACATGTCCTCCACTGGCGTCGGGAGTGGGTATGGATGGCGGACAGGAGGTCGAGGGGGCGAGCCCTGGAAAAGCGACTGACAGCTTTCAGTCACATCTGGGGACAGTACATCCGCTTCACTGTCACTTCCAGACGTCCGCCAGAGGATATCCTCAATGGTGACCGTATGCGACCGTGTCGCCGGTTGGTCCACGTTTGGCGTGCCATAGGAAAAGCGCATTCGCAGGCGACGTGTGTGCGGCGACACATTGTCATCTTCATCAGAATCTATTTCGTCACCATCAGCGTTGAGTCGGGCTGGGATGTGTGTCAGATATGGAGCGGTGTGGGACTCGCGAAAAAGAGCTCACTCCAGCCTCGTCGACGTCTACCCCGTCCCGCTGGAGACGAGGGATTGGAACGGACCGATGCGTCATCTCTCCGATTGTTTTCAACGCCAGATCGGGTGTATTCAGCCTGACGGGCGGATACGGACTGGTCGTCCCGGTCCCGCGTCAGAAAGTTGACTAGTGTCCCTCGCACCTCGGGTGTATCGGCAAGATTCCGAGGGGTATCTTGAGACATATTTGCCACATGGACGTGGTCCCGATACGTCGCGATATGCTCCCTAAAGGCCGCGGAGAGGCTGCGGCGGGCAGGAGCCGAAAGCTCGTCAATAGAAGTGCCGTCTGATGATGTACGTGATATCTGCTGTGGGAGAACAATCCGTGGAGGGGTGTCGGCGAGAGTGAGGTCCCGAGCTAGGAGAGGACGCCCGCCCGCAGGGGGGTTAGGAACCAACCTCACGTCGTCACTAGCAGTGGTCGACGCAGCTTGCGAGGCTACGATGTGTTGTGCAGCGGTGGCAGCATTATCGCCGCGCAGCCTGGAAGCCAGTTCGACCCTTCTAGACCTAGAGGCGGCCAACCGTTCCGTCATGTTCTCTAACTCCCGTGCGACCTGCGCCGTCTGGGCTTGCAACCGCTGCTCAATTTGCGAGAACGATAGTCGTGAAGAGAGACCGCCGTGACTGTCGGATGCGTTCATGCGCGCGGCCACGCGTCTTCCGATCATAGTACTCGAGTCATCTCGATTGGCGCTCTGGAGGTCTCGCCTGTATGTGGCGCGTGGATCAACAGGGTCTCGAGTGCGTGGTAGGACGAGATCCGGCATGGGCGGAGTGCGGAGTCGGGGTGGGACCAGGTGGAGATTACTTCGGTCTAGCCTCGGGCGATCGCCCCACGCGGACTCCCTCCGAGCGCCACTCCTGCTGTTGGATTCAAAGTCCTCGAGCCTCCGTCTGGCAGAAGGAGATATGAGTGAGCGCAGCCTCGCAGCCCTCAGGTTGAGTTCTTCCACTACTTGCTCGCCTGAGAGCACGAGCGCAGAATGTGGCGGGCGAATGCTGGCGTCGTGGCTGGGGGAATGACGAGGTTGGGTGTCGCTGGTGTCTGTACTGCTCGTCGGAATGGCCCCAGTCCCTGCAGCTTCCGGCGGGATGCGATTCAACATGTTGTTGATGCTGTTCCTAAGGGAGTTGATCCGCTCGTACGCAGTATCGAGCGCGACAGAGGCTTGTCTGAGGTTGTCCCGGCTTTGAGAGTCCAGGTGGGAGCTTGATGTCCAAGTGACCGAGCTAGAGGCAGATGTAGTCTGTGTTGCGACGTCGGTTGCTTCCTGGTGGTATTCTGAAGATACCTGTCCTGCTGGCCTAGCGCCCGAATTAGAGTCCATGTCAGGCTGCGCAGGACTGCGTGAAGCAATGACAAGGATAAGAACAACTCTCGAGCTGACCTTGTGGATCTAGCTCTTGGTCAATTTCAGGTTTCTCGCTACTAGTATATGGCGGCAGTGCCTACTGCCACAAAGTCGCTGTGCCATCAAATTCCAATGCAACGCAAATGAATCTCCGTGGCAATGCTACATAATACATTGGGATCCCATGATTCGATAATATACAATTGAATGTGTTCCTTGCCAAATAATCCCAAGGTGATCATGAAGAATGCACTGCCAAATCGTCGGTAGCTCGCTCCAGAGGCTTCATTTCTACCGGTGCCTGTGGCCAGTTCTGCTGCCGCATCATCTTGGAGAGCAGAGGATCATCACCGGTATAACAAAACGCAAGCATGATGCATAGCATGATGAGTGCAACCGTTATACAGCATAGGCCGGTCCAACCATGTTTTAGATGGCTGTAAACCTGCAGAAATTTTGTCTAGTCAGAACGTTGTTGGTAATAAGGGTATGGACGGGTACGAGCCTGTCCACCAATGATAGGGCCCACTGTTCGTCGTCAGGACCGCATTATAGTGTACAGATATAAAAACACTCGCCAGCAGTTCCAATGCCGAAGGTGAGATTGAAAGCCCCGTATACATGGGCATCTGAAGTATGGCATAATCAGTCAATGAATGCATGAAAGTCGAGGTGACTTGCATCCAACACCCTTCATTCTCCGAGAAACAGTTGCCAGCTCTGCAGTTACCGGAGGAACCACGCCCGAGACAAAGAAACCTGATGGCCGTGTGCATAAGGACGAGCACACAGGCTAGAGCATGATACTTACATTGCATCGCGAGCGCGACAATAAACAGAGCGATTGACTCCCTAAGGGCCAGGACGATCCACCAAGGAAGAGCAAGGAGTAGGCATATGGACGTGATATAATCTGAACCTATTCGATCGACGAGTAATCCAGATAAAGGTGACGCTAACTTGAGGTCAGTTCTGCTACAACCATAGGCCACCAAGGGGATGCTCACAAATCAAAGCGGGCACAAGGCCTGCCATGTATACTAAACCAACCCGATCGGAATTGTATCCCCATACCGATTGCAAGTGGAGAGGAAGAGAGGGCTCCTGCATACTGTTGAGGGTACTAGAGAGGACGTGAACTGTCAACGCGACTGTCGGCTCGTCACAACAACATACCCGTAGACCAAAGACATGATTAACGCAGCCACAGCGCGGGGAGATTTCCCTAATAGACGCATTGCTGATAGCATTGGAAGTGGTTTACGAACGAGCGAAACATCTGACATGATCAGATTGTTAGAGGGGGTGCTCGAATCTGGTGTGCTTTGGTTCTGTTTGGGATCGACTAGTGCTAGGGCGTGCTCTGGTGAGGGGTGTGCTGGAGTGATGCTCAATGCGGGAGGACCAACAGCATCCGATGGGTGATGAGGGGGAGACGATGCTTCCAAGTCAGTGACGACGTTGACATCTTGACGTGTTGCTGGATCATAGCCCCATGTGATCGCAACATCCCTCTCGATGATGAGAGAACGAAGGATAAGATCAATGAGTGTGCATATCTCCCCAAAGACGAAAGGGGCACGAAAGCCAAATCGGGCATACAAGATCCCTCCCGCTGGTGTGCCAACCATAAGGCTTTGCGCTGTCAGGTAGAATGATGACAAGAAATGCAGGGGCTTACCCAATGGAGAGACCTGTCATTGCAAAACCAAGTTGCCCTGGATAAGGAACGTTCGTAAATACAAGTCGAAATAGCAAAAGAAGCGACTGACTGCCAACATTCTGCTCAGGAGTGGTATCACAACTGGGAAGAAGATCAGAAAGAGATGGGAAGGGAGGAGAGGGAGTTACAGGAGGGCTAGGCCAACGATCCAGATCGTGGATGAACTAATCCCCTGGAGGACGCGTGCAATAGCCATGATGGCGTAGTTGGGTGCCTCCATAAGGAGGACTTGAGCGCTTAGGAGAGTGAGGAGACCAATGAGGAGGGGGGGGCGGCGGGAGGGGTTCTTTTCTGCGAAGATCGTGATGGGTATTGCGGCTGACAATTGATGAGGATGGAGTGGGGAGGAGTGGATGTGAGACGCACATAGGACCAG
>JBBPNN010000161.1:0-42019 GCA_038090935.1 Hortiboletus campestris
CGCCGAAAACAGGACGCGCGAGTCGTGGGCGTCGCGAATCTCGAATAGTTTGGGCGTCGGCGTCGGCGTGGGTGTCGTCCCGCGCGATGCAGCAGCATTCGTGCCTGTCCCTGTCCCAGAGCCCGACCCAGAGCCAGACGAGGACGAGGAAGGGGGATATCCCCATCCGACGATCCCATTCCCCGGAAACCCATGCGTGCTCACCAACTCCTTGCGATCCACGCTCCAATGCACCCCAGTCACCTGCGCCCCGGTATGATACGTATGCAACCTCGCGCCCGTGTTGATGTTCCAGATGTGTATACACGTGTCTGACGTCCCGCCACCGCTCGCGAGGAGCGGTGACCACGGGGAGAACGCGAGGGCCTTGACCGCGGCGGTGTGGTTACGTTTCGTCCACTTGGGCGCACCGCGGGTGCTGGAACCCACGTCGCCACCGCGGCCGTCCCAGAGGTTGACGACGTTGTCGTTGCCACCGCTCGCGAGGACTTCGCCGCCAGGGCTCCAGCGCAGACCACACACCTCGCCCGTGTGCCCCTGGAGCGTGGCGACGACATGGCGGGGGACGCGGACGTCGTGATGCACGATCGAGCCGTTGGAGTGGCCCGAGGTCAAGATGTGATTGAACCAACTGAGACTCGCGACCTGGCCGGCGCTGGTCGCGTCCGAGCTCGGGGCCATTGTACGCAGTTTTTGAGACGATGCCACGTCCCAGAGCTCGATCGAGCCCGTGCCGAGGCCGATCCCGAGGTAGGCACCGTCACCGCTGAAATCGACGCTGGCGACATAGGTGTCATCGGGTGCATCGCCCAGATGGGAGACGATGCCTGTATCGGCTGCCCAGAGATAAGTGCTTTCGCCAAGTGCGACACCAACGACGTTGAGTGCACTCCATGAGACGAGGTTGAGGTAAAAGTCGTCGACCATGCCTGGTGCGTCGAGGACGCGCTCGGGTGTGGTGGGGACGCGACGGGACTTTGTGGATGTGGTGCCATTGGAGGAGGGGAGGGCGTCGCGGGCGTAGAGGGGGCGTGCGAGGGTGCGCTGAGCGGAGAGGAAGGTGGAGGAGGAAGAGGCGGGAGGTGGTTCGTGGTAGGCGAGGACACGTTTGTTGAGAGAAACACCGGTAGCATTAGCAATACGGGCGGTGTGGCCTGGGGATGAAGTGTTGGCGTTGGCTGCTGCAGCGGTTGCGCCCGAGGAGAGGGAAGAGGGGAGGGCGGCGTCTTCGCGGGCGGTGATGAAGCGATCAGGGTGAGCGGAAGAGTGGGAGATGGTGCGCTCGCGGGTGGATGGGGTGGAGCGGGAGCGCTTGAGTTCTGGACGGGGTGGATGGTAGTCGTGCGAGACGACGTCCAGACGAGACTCTACGCCGCCTTTTCTGATGACACCAGCATTGGAGGACGTCTGAGCAGGTGCGGCAGCGGAAGTGGTGCGTTTTACGGGGGATGCGGGGCGAGAACGGACGAGGAAGGGATTCGAGACGTCGGCGGGGTGACCGCGTTTCTGCGGCGAGCCAAGCGACACCGCGCCAAACTGGGAGACGATGGACGGCGTGAGGGGCGTCTTGGCATCGCTGCGAGACCGAAAGCGCGACGGTGTCTTGGGTGGGTTCATTGGACAGCTCGACCGCAGTGCCGCGTGTTTTGAACCACCCGCCACGTGTTGGGTCACGCGATCAGTCACGTGCACAGGACACGCTCGAGGTCAGCCTCCGCGCCATTGATAAGGGCGAGGACAGGGGTGCAGCTCAGCAAGGACAATGTCTTGGTTACACTCGTTTATCACACTCTTTTGGCTGGTCATGTACTCGCTCGCAATGCCGCTCGCCAACGACGACAACGACGGGTGTGGGTCGGAATCGGATGCGCAGCCCGTCGAGGACACTGCCGTGTCCACCACCGTCGCTGTCCATGTCACAGACTCTCCCTCTGCGGGCATCCTCGCCCCATACGAACACCCGCCCACCCCCCGTCCATCCCCTTCCCAGTACCCCCACGCGACCCTGCCCGTGTCCCATCGGTCGCAGACCCCAGCCATTCTCGGCACTGTGGTCGGAATCGTGCTCGCTCTTGTCGCCGTTTCCTTCACCGCGCGCTACGTCATTCGTCGTCGTCGCATCGCCGCAGATCCCTTCAAGGACCCTCCCAAACCCAAATTCACCGCGTTCCGGTTACGGCGCAGGCTGACCGCGTCCAAGAAGCGTCTCTCGGACGAGTCCTGGGTCTCGCCCATACTCCCTGCACTCGGGTCCCCAGGATCACCGCTCTCGCAGGACTTCGAGCTGCGTCGGTATGCCTTTCCACAACGCAAGCTCGTCCCCATCACCACCCCAGTGTGCACCCCCACCGACACCGAGTTTGGATCCCGCCTCGAGTTTGCCAATGGCGAACCTGATTCCGTAATCCCCGTCCCGCCCGTGCGCGTCCCCTCACCGGTGTACATCTCCCCGTTCTCCCCCTCGCCTTCCCTCTCTTCCTCCTCCTCCTCCCTCTCCCCCGCACCGTCCGCAGAACCGCTCAGCGCTCCCTCTCCAGACGCAGCGCGTCTCTCTCGCCTGCTCTCCTCCACCTTTAGGGGCTCCCGCGTCGTCTTGGCCCCCGCACGGCCCACGACGGCCCACCTCATCCACACCGCACGCTCATACGCCCACGCTTACCGTCCCTCGAGCGCAACCACCACCTCTCTCTACACGCAACCCTCCTCCTTTACCCGTCTCGCAGGCACGCGTTCCAGAACCAGCTTCTACCCCGGCGCGACGGACGACGCGCGTGGTGCGTGGGGGAGAGTCAGAGACACGTTTTCCACAGTGACGACCTCGGACACGGACACGGTCTGTACCGTCCCGCACCTGCTCCGCGCCGTGGCCGAGGTCCAGTCGTCCACCTTACCATTCGCTGATCTCGACCCCGATGCTGTGAATCAGAACGAGCAACAGACGAATGCATCCTCCTTGGCGCGGTCGACGAACACAGAAGGACGGGCACAGGCACAGACACCGGCGGGAACCTCGTTGGGCTTGAAACTGCGTCTGTCGGACGCGAGCGAGCATGCGCGATATCGATTGCGCGAGAGGGAGCGCGAGCGCGAACGACAACGGGAGAGGGAGAGGGAACGCGCAGAACAGCGGCTAAGCACAGACTCCCAGGCTTCTGAGGCGACGGTGACGAGCGTGCAGACGGTGCTCGCTGTCCATGGACGGTCGGACTCGTTGGAGGTGGAGGAGGTGTCGGTGAGGAAAGAGTTCAAGTTGCGAGATTCGGAGAGCGTGTTGCGCGAGATTGGGTGGTAGTAAACGCGTTCAGGGCGAGCGAGTTGTAGGAGTGACAAATAAAGCCAAAGCCGCGGAATCCGCGACGTTTGAACAAGAACTTAGATGCGTGCGACGTGGAAGTTGGCCGAAATACTTGGTCTTGTGGGTTCAACTTGGACAGACTGGAGCCGTGTCATTGCGTTTGGACCCTGCAGACATGTTTGGCTAAGAAAGTGGTTGTGTGATGAACCCCTGATTAGTGACAAACAAAGGGCGCAGGTTCGTTGGAGTGACCATGTCGGACGTCGCCTCGCTGCTCAGTGCCTCGCTGCAGCCCGCATCCAGAAAACAAGCAGAGCAGCAGCTCAACCAGCTCACAGCCCAGCCCGGATTTCTGCCCCATCTCCTCGCACTCATCCTCGACAGCGCGTCCGATCGCCCCGTCCGACTCGCAGGTGGCATCTACCTCAAAAACATTGCAAAACTCAGATGGGAGGAGGTGCGCACTCCGCTTCATCAGTGCGCTGTCGCTGACCCGCCCAGGATGTCGCGCCCCTGCCCGAGCAAGACAAGGCCACGCTGCGTGCACAGCTCCTCCCCGCCATGATCGCCCTCTCCCATCCCGCAGACAAGGGCATCCGCGCACAGATCGCAGAGTCCGTCGCACTCATCGCAGAGCTCGACTTTCCCTTAAAGTGGCCCGATCTCATCGACGTGCGTCCCATCCATCCCCATCGCGTCCAGCTGACACCCTCCCCAGCAACTCGTCCTCTCCCTCTCCCCCACAGAATACAACATCAACCTCGGCGTCCTCGAAACAGCACACTCTATCTTCCGTCACTGGCGCTCCCAAGTCCGATCCGACGAACTCTACACCGAGATCAACCTCGTCCTCGATCGCTTCGTCACCCCTTTTCTCGGCCTCTTTCGTCAGTCCGCGACCCTCCTCTTGGGCACACCGCCCCCCAACGTCGATGTCGTCGCGCAGGCGCAGATCTTGCTGGCAGACATTTTTTACGATTTCACGTGTCACGATTTGCCACCTGCGATCGAGGACGCACACGACGAGTTTTTCGCGCCCACGACGGGCTGGTTTCAACGCTTTTTGACCTGGGACCCACCTGAGCTGCGTAAAGACGTGCGTGTCGCGTCTCTTATTCCTTGACATGTGTGATCCAACGCGCTTTTCAGCCCGACGACGCCACACCGTCCCTTCCCGCACATCTCAAGACCGTCATCTTCGAAATCACAGAGGTGCGTGGCGTCGCGCCGTGTGACGCGCGCGTGCTGAGACCGGCGATCAGCTCTACATCAAGCTCTACCCCGATCAGCTCGCCAAGTCGCCCGCCATCGAACACTTTGTCCAAACCGTCTGGCAACTCGTCGGATCCAACAACCTCCCCAACGTCGCCGACGACAACGTACGTCCTGCACTCGTTTTCTCTCGTCGTCGTCCCTAACCCACCCACAGCTCGTCTCGCAGGCACTGCGCTTCATCTCGACCGCGATTCGTTCGGGATATTACAAGTCGCTCTTTTCCTCTCGCGACGTCATCTCCTCGCTCGTCCAAGGCGTCGTCGTACCCAACATCTCCCTCCGCACACACGACATTGAGCAATTCGAAGACGACCCCCTCGAGTTCATCCGTCTTGATCTCGCCCTTCCATCCGGTGGGGGTGCAGGCGGGGGTGTCGGTGGCGAGGCGAGTACACGGCGGCAGGCCGCAGCGGACGTGTTACAGGCCCTCGTCGGGAGTGGCTATCGTACCGAAACAACGGAGATCGTGGGGACCTGGATTCGCACGGGGCTGGAGGAGTATGGGAAGGATGCGGCAGCCAATTGGACGGCCAAGGATTCGGCCGTGTATTTGTTGGGTGCGATCGCGACCGAGGCATCGACGACGCAGGTCCGTCTCTTTTCGTTGCATCGGTGGGTGATCGCTCATGCGTATGGTAGCACGGTGTCACGTCGATCAATGCTCAAGTGGACGTGGTCAAGTTTTTCTCGGACCATGTCTTTCAGGATTTACAGGCCGCCCATGGGACAGTTCATCCGATCCTCCAAGTCGACGCGATCCGATTCCTTTTGACGTTCCGTAACCAGGTGCCGTGTTTTATTGCACTCTCAACGATCGACGATTGACGATGCGCATAGCTCACAAAGGAGCAGTTGCTGGCCGTGTTACCCCTCCTGATCAAACACCTCACGTCGGACAATTACGTTACGTATACTTATGCCGCCATCACCATCGATCGTATCCTGTATATCAAAAAGGGGGCGCGGCTGCTGTGCGTGGTCGTCTGTCTCTTTCCACGCATATACTCACGTCCTCCAAGGTTCACCCAGGCAGATGTGCACGATTTCGCAGCCGACTTGTTGAACGCGGTGCTCGCCAAGATCGAAGGCGCTGGCACGCCTGAAAAGGTCGCTGAGAATGACCATCTCATGAAATGTATGCTTGCGCTATTTCTCTTCGTTCCGTTGCTCACGATGATCTCGACCAGGTGCAATGCGCGTGATTGTCACGGCACGTCAGACGCTGACCCCCGTTTATCAGCAAGTGCTCCAGCGCCTCGTCGCCATCCTCGGCACCATCTCCAAGAATCCGAGTAATCCAAACTTTGACCAGTACATTTTCGAGAGCATCTCGGCGTTGATGCGGTACGTTCGAAAACGGCGTGCCGACGACAAGACTGACACATGGACAGGTTCGTTGTACACGGTACCCCAGCGACCCTGGCGACGTTTGAACGAGCGCTGTTCGGCCCGTTTACGATCATTCTGCAACAAGACATCGATCGTACGTGTACTCTCTTTCCCCCTACTATCCTCACCGATGACCCGGCCCAGAATACATTCCATACGTGTTTCAAATCCTCGCCCAAATGCTGTCATTGCAAACCACCGGTGTCCCCAGCGAATACCGCGCGCTGTTACCCTTTTTACTCACCCCCGCCTGCTGGCAACAAAAGGGGAGTATTCCGGGTCTCGTAAAACTCTTGCGCGCGTTTTTGGCGCGGGATGCGCCAGAGATGGTGAAAGCAGGTCAGCTGGAGCGCGTGTTGGCGATCGTACAGCAGCGATTGGTGCCGAGCAAGATGAACGACGGGTGGGGGTTCGAGTTGTTGGAGGGCGTAGTGCGGCACGTCGATCCGTGAGTGCGATACGCTGGGGCGGGTGGGTCGTACTGACGCGCTCGACAGGACGCAGCTCAAGCCATACATGCGCCCGCTCGTGATGACCTTGTTGACACGGATGCAGACGAGCAAGACGGACAAATACGTGTATCATTTCACATATTTCCTCTTGCTGACGATGGCGATCGACGTGGCGGGTATGGGGCCTGATTATCTGATTTCGACGGTGGAGGAGATTCAACCCCAGTGCGTGTTCTGGTTCGGTCGCAGGGCTGAACGTTGTGCAGGACTGACGGCATTGCTAGGCTGTGGTCGCAAATTTTGACGGGGTTCGTGATACCGCAAGTACAGAAAATGCCGCACAAGGATCGCAAGGTGGTCGCGGTGGGGTTGACGCGGATGTTGACAGAGAGTCGGGTGATGCTCTCGGAGCCTGCCTCGCGGAGCTGGTGCGCCTCTTGTCGATTCTTGGGTCTTTCCCCCGCACTCACGCTCCTCACCAAAGGCCGACGGTGTTCACGGCGCTCGTCAAGCTGTTTAGCGAACTGCACTACCTCGCGTCGAAAGAGGGTGACTCGGCTGGCGGGACGGGGTTGACCGAGATTGATTACGAGGAACAGACGGCGGGGTATCAAGCTGCGTATTCGCGGTTGGCAGCGTCGGAGGGCGGGCCTGTCGATCCAGTGGGGTACGTCGGGGACGTGAGGGCGTTTCTGGGCCGGGCACTCGGTGGTGGTGGGGGCGGCGGTGCGGGCGTAGGAAAGGTGGTGTTGACCAAGGAGAGGTTGATGGGCTTCTTGGGCGGGTGTGAGGAGCCTGCGGTGCGTGCGTTTTTGGAAGGGTTGGTTCGGGAGGGGTATTTGGTCGTGTAGGTGTTGGGTTGGGTTTTTGTGCTGGAAATGTGGATGATGTTATGATCTTCGTGGGCACTGTGGGGGCTTGGAATTCCATGTGGGACGAGTACGCTTATCTTGAGCCATGCATGAGGCCTGGGTCAGTCCGAGTACTTGATTCGTGGTGGACGCCTGAAGTTGGGGTGAAACGTTCTGACCACAGTACTACCATCCGTGTACCATGCACTGGCACTCCCCACTTTTCTTTGGGGGTCCTCTCGTACTAGTAGGTTTTCTGCCAGACGACAGCCGAGGGTGCACAGCACATTGACGGCCAACAACCTCCGCCTGCATTTCGTCGCTTCACTGGAGAGACCCTAGGCCACTGAACCAACACGGGCGACTCGGAGGGACGCCGGATCCCGCCCGATCTAGTGAGCGTGATGTCCTTTGTGTCGGGGGCAAGTGGACAAAACAGCTGACAGGGAGCGTCCCTCCCCTGTACCACTGTACGCCACCACCACCGTCTCGTCTCGTGCACAGCACCACGAAGACAAACAACGAATGCCCGTAATACACCTCCTCGTCGCTCTTGTGAATAAAGCACGGCGGTGGAAACGTTTGGGTCGTGTGTGTACAATCTCGAATGTCACGGTGCCAAGTTGTGCGCGATCGCACGGCTGCGCAGAAACGAAAATATGGATGAACGCTTTCTGAGGGGAAAAAAGAAAGTCGTGACAGACTAGAGGTGGGCAGAGGAGCGCGATTGGCCAGTGGGTTAGCGTGGGGTGTACATTGAGACCCGGTGCGTGAATGCGGAGGGATGGGGCTGGGGAGGGTGGCTACGATGGTGGGCCGGTCGTGAACGACGGTTGGGCGGCGCACAGGGTGAGAGTGGAACGGGGTGAAAGGGAGAGGCGTAGGAGAGGGGAGTTGAGGGTACGAAACACTGTCGTGCCGCATGTGAACGGTCGGGGAACTTGCAATGACGCAACTGTGCCAGGGTGCAAGGAACGCGCCGCTGCCAAGATGGGCAGACGAGAAGCTCACGGTAAGCGTCCTAGTTATCAAAGATCGCAAGAGGAGCACGGGAGAGACGGTTACATCAGCTAATGGGGAAGTTCAGAGAGGGTATCAGAGTCCCAACGCAGCGGAAAACAGTACCTTGTTGGTAAAGCGACGTTGGATGGACCTGCGCTACGTACATCACTTTGAAACAGACGCGCTCACGGGTCGGTGTGGAGAATAGAGTGGTGTATTGTTCTGAGAACGAAGCCTCGATCTTTCTGCTGCCCGAGTGCACTGTGCAATAAGAGGACCGTCGGAATGTGCGTAGAGTTCTCGGGTAATTCTCGGCCCGGAGCTCCGACGCAATATTCCGCGACAGCTTTGCTTCGGTGAACTCCAAGTGACTGACAGTGACCACAACCCCGCACGTTGAACATTTGGCCAGCTCGCACACCACGGTCTCGCACACCACGGTCGTTGGATGAGATATCGGAAGATCGATAGTGCCCTCTTGTCCGACTCGTCCAACTTGAATGGTTCCCGAAATGATCTGGTTTTACGAATTGGATTCACTCGATTACTGGTGGTTTTACGCCGAGATTACCCAACTTACTGGCACTCATCTTCCGAGGAAAGAATGATGGTTGAGAATTGGACAGTTTGATTGCATTCGGCTCCGTAGTACATCCAGGGGCTAGTCCCGTAAGAGTAGACAAAAGTACAAGAGTGCTGTTTTTTTTTCCGGAAAATAAATGTACGTGGATTTCAATGAGGAACGGGGATGTGCACACGAGAGTTCTTGATCAAGCGCAGGAAATTCTCCTTGGAAAATCGTCCCTTTGCCTCTGCAAGGTCATAGGGTGTCCGTCCGTCCATGTTTCGAGCAGTGGGGTCAGAACCAGCGTTAAGCAGGATTTCGACCAGCTTCCAAAGTACCCGTTCGAAGATAATGTCATCCTGATTAGAAGGGACGCTACGCATCATGGCGAGATGCAAGGGGGTGTTTCCATTTGACAAAGTAACATTTACACCAGCTCCTTTGCGAATAAGGAAACGGGTCAAAGCCACGGCGCGCATTGTATACCAGTTGATGAGGCCTGGTGGCACATCGGAGAGTGGTGATAGTGCAGCGAGGAGGATATCGCTGGGGAGCGGGACATGTTGCGACAGGAAAAACTTGATAGCATCAATTTTGGCATTTCTCACCGCAGCATGGATAGCCGTTTCACCAGCTGCATTCCTCAGTGAGGGATCCCAGCCAACACTGATGAAAATTCTAGCACATTCCACGGAATCCTTTTGCGAGTTGCGGGGGGAGTTGAGCGCACGATGCATTAGCTCTGTAACGTCGTCAGCTGCAACGCTGCATGGATCGAGCCCTGTGCTGAGAAGGAACCGAATTGTTGTTGCCGTCCCAGAAGCGAGCAAGATATCATCGGGCAGCGGAACGCCACGTGAAAGGAAGTATCCTAAGATGTGGTCGAATCCACGACGTGCTGCGGCATGCAGAGGTGTCTCGCCAGCTAAATTCTGAGCACGAGGATCGCACCCAGCGTCAACAAGGATTCTAACACACTCCAGACGATCATCTTCGTCGCCTCCGGCTAGGAGTAGATGTAGTAGAGTATCTCCGTCCGTCGTCGCAACAAAGACATCGGCACCCTCTTGGACAAGGTAGCGAATCAATTCTGTTTTGCTGGAGTATCCGGTCGATGCAGCAAGTAGTATATCGAGAGGAAGGGCTGTGTTGAGTGAAAGAAGATATTTAATGATGGAGATGGACCCATTTCGTGCGGCGATATGGATAGGTGTTTCTTGTAGCGAATTGAGCACGCACGGCATGCATCCAGCATGAACCAGGTGTTTAGCCAACTTCAAAGCGCCTTCTTCTGGGTAAAGTTTCGCAGCAAGATGTAGCAAAGTATCACCACCCTTTGCGACAGTGTGTATGTCACCTCCTTTTTCCAGGAGGAAACGAACAACTGAGTAATGAGGCGGAACACCGAGAGAATCCCATCTGTCAAGCTGAGTGTGCATTGAATTTATGGGGGCCGAGATGCCGAGTGAGAGGAGATACTCCATTACAGATACGTGTCCCTGCCTTGCTGCAAAATGGATTGGCATTTCACCAGCTAGGTTGCGGGTATGGGGATCGCATCCAGCATTGACGAGGAGTTTGATCCTTCTTAAACATTCTGTGTCCCAGGAGTGTGCTGTGGCGAGGTGAAGCAGAGTATCTCCACTGGGATGAGTGACATGTATACCAGCCCCCTTATCGACAAGGAATCTGATCACCGGAATTACCATTACCCCCAAGGAAGTACTACCAACAACAGAGAGGAGGATGTCAGGAGCCAACGGGGAATTCAGTGTGCTGTGAAGATACTGAACGACCGAAAGATGACCGTTTTCTGCTGCAACGTCGAACGGAGTTTTGCCGAGGGCATTGGGTAAACAAGGATTGCACCCAGAATTGATCAGGACTTTAACACAATCCAGATACTCGTCCGAGGAGCGCCATGGATAATACAGAACCCGGTGAAGTGGAGTATCCCCATTTGCTGCGATAGCGCGCACATCAGCTCCTTTGTCTATTAGAAGGCGAATCATTGATAGTTTGTGCGACTCGGATGCAGCGAGCAAGATGTCGGGTGGCAATGGTACACGCAGCGCAAGCAAGTACCCAGAAATGGAGATATATCCTTTCCTGACGGCAATGTAGAGCGGTGTTTCATCTTCTAAGTTATATCTAGATGGATTGCATCCCGCATCAATGAGAACTTGAATATTTTCCAAACGATTGCCTTCGGAGGCTCGGGGAACAGCCAGGGCGAGATGTAGCGGAGTGTCCTCAGTGGATGAAACCATGTGTATGCTACTCCCCATATTTAGGCAGAGATGTATCATCTCAACATTTGACGTCGGGCTGCGTGATGCATCGAGGATTATGTCAGGAGGGAGTGATGTAGTTCGCGAAAGCATGTCTTGAACAGTAGAAACAAGCCCTGCAGATACAGCGTGGCGGAGGGACGTCTCGTTGAATCGAGCAGATGGATCACAGCCAAGTTGAACGGATCTTCGTTGAATCACATCTACGTCCTGTTGCGAGGGTTGAGGGTACGGATAACGCGCGAGGTCTAATGCATGTGGTAGTTCTTCGTCTGGTGCATCGACTGCCCATTCGGCAAATTGATCAGTTTGTAACAGCCTCGACAAGGTGCGAGCGGGGATGTTGCAGTACCGGTTCAATGCACGCACGAATAACACGTGGGGTACAGTACTGCCTTCGGCCAAGAACAGGTTGACCATTCGAAGGTCATCGCGTCTGACAGCAGCCTCCAGTGGCAGGAGCTGATGGTGATTAACGTAGACATCGCAGCCTCTATGGTTAAGGCTGACACCGCTCGACAGCAAGATCCTGGCATGTTCAATCTTGCCAAAGCAAGCCGCATATGTGAGTGGATTCGTCCCATGCTTCCACTTCAGTTGAGTGCGACCGATGAACGAACGAAGGAGTGGTGCGGGTGCAAAAGCAATAAGAATGAACAGCACAAAATCGTGTTTGAGAGTCGGCCATGCAATACGGGATTCGCCATGTAACCAATCCCACTCAAAGGGGTGCTGTTGTGCATTGGAATGAAGAGTTTCGATGGCACGTAGAACCACTCTGTTTCCGGGATTGATATGTGCAAGGTGGTGAAATCCGTGAGAAAGGACGTATTCATGAAGAGAGTGGAGTTCGGATGGTGGTAGTGGCCGCCTCTGATATTTTATGAAACAAGCCGACATGTCCGAGTCGTTAACCTGAATGGTTGTTCTGTGAGTGCTTTGAGCTGACACGTCATAACTGCCAGACCGCTGGCTCTGCTCAAGGTAGATGCTGATGCAGCACATACAAATCAGGGCCAGCCGCATATGAGCAGCTTGTGCATCAACATGATATGCTGGATGATTGGTGCAAGTCGACTCCGCCATCAGATATTCCTGTCCAGACAACAAATCAGCCCCATGGAGCCGAAAACGATTGCATCTTCTGGCATACCTTGACACTGAAGTGAGATAGGATGACAATATCTGTCACCTCGTTGTATGTCACCAAGCTACCCAGCACATCCAGCAGAATGGGTCCATGAAGTGGCCCGGAATCACGGTCCAGAACTTGTTTTTCAGGGTCAATCGAAAGGCCCTCCATGATTTGAGACAACTGCAGGGGCTCCAAACCAACTACGAGCCAATCCAAAGCACGCTGGGCAACCTTGCCTTCCCGCTCATCTTCGTTCATCTTCAGAAGAATTCTCTCATATGTCTCGTTCAGGTTGCCCGGCAGGTCGTTCAATACTTCTCGAACCTGAACTGCAGTTACACATCGCTTGAGGATGCTGAGCTGACACTGAACCCATCGAAACCTAGACAACAATATTTACGGCTCTGTGAAATGGTTACGCAGTGCAGCCCCACTCACATCCCATCAGATTTCTTGCATAAAACAGAATACATCTCATTCTTCAGGCTGGCATCCACGATTCGGAGCCGTCGATGCGAGTCCAGTTCTCTCGTGACATGTAGCTCGATATCTGCTGAGACCTCGTACTTCATCATATCCATGTCGATCGACGGAAGATGCAAGAAACTGTCCTTGATGATCTGGAGTGGCCGGCTGGTCACGAACAATCGCATACCGCCATTGCGCAACTCCGCGAGAGCATTGAGAAGGCCTTCTGCATCTGTGCACTCGTCCAGGGCGTCAACAACGAGGATCGGATGTCGGTTGAACTGCTTCGCAGCACGAGAAAGGTAGCGAGTAAGAAGCATCACGTTACTGATGGTCGAAGCGCCTCCATCCCTCTCCTCGATTAGCGCGTCGATCAAATCTCCGGGATCGACGGCGTGGCGAGTAAATTGCTGTAGCAACTGCGAGAGCAGAGAACGCATCACCTCTGCGGCGCTGGTCGAGCGCTCGTTTCGGAAATCGCAATAGAAGTATGCCAGGACATCGCCATCCTGTAGAGAACTCTTTAGGCCGTCAATCACAGAAGTGCTATGACCAGGGTCAGTACCAGCGGAAGATATGGACGCCCGTACGCACGCTAGGACAGATTTCCCCGCCCCGGCTGAGCACAACCGCTTCAGTTAGGAGATCCCTCGAAATATGTCGAACACCTTACCTTTCCCATGCAACCACAGAAATGAATTTTCCGTTTTCCTCCATGTCTTAAACGCGTTTGTGTTAGGCAACCAAATACATGTATCGGGCTGCCGCAAAAGGAGGGTACGTTCATATATCCCATTGCAACTCCATGCATGTAGCCATCTCAATATACTGTTTAGTTTCTCTGCTGCAGGCATACAGTGTTGTTGAAATTGAGACGTAAAAATTCGGTGGTGACATACCATCGACCCCCTGTCTCGTCTTTCTCTCTTGTGCCATGCTCGAAGGATCCGCAACCTTACGTTGATCGACTTGCATGAGATCCTTTTGGGCATGTGCTTCGTGGATGCGCAGCGCACTTGGTGGAGTCACTGCCAGTAGTTGTTTGACACCACTCTCTCGATTCCTAGTGGGATGATGAAGGGTATGATCATTAACCATCTGTCGAGGCACTCACCATATTTCTGTCGAGAGCAAGAAATGGAAGTAACCTTCGTGTTTCCAGAACAGCCTGGTTGCTTCCTCGCTCCTGTCTTTGACGGAGACAGGCCTGGAAGATTGAAAGAAGTGCTTTATACCGTGATCGTGGTCGAGCTTCGGACTGAGCAATGCCTCCATTCGATTCAAGGTATCCAAGCACTTTCTAGGCTCTTCACCAGACAACCAGTCCTCGAGCCGATCGTCGACAGTACCGGTGCCAAGGAACAATGCACCGTTCAGTGTTTCCAGGATGGCTCCGGAAGCGAAGACTATCTTTTCCAGCTGAAAGCTTTCGACGGTTTTCCGACCGGCGTCCCTAACGAGTGTGTCGAAAACTTGTCGCGAGGCAGTTGCAATGCCAGCCAAGGTTTTTCCTGCTGCGTCCATGACGGGCGAGAGGGAAACTGAGTTGACCTTTGGCACTTTTGTTCCTGTGCATCCAAGTTTGTACTGGCAGGGGGCGGGCTAGCGCCCGCTCATCTGCTAGGCTGATTAGTACAAGGACTCTGGGAATTCAATACCATCGCAGAACTAGAGCCCAAAGACTGGCAATCCCAGTCGGAACTCGTCACCAAAGTCATCTCTGTAGTACTCAATTAGACTCTATTGTCTGGAGCTGCTGAGATCGGAGACTTCGTTGATGTATCCGTTTGAGCTCATGGGATATATAACCGAATGGTTTGGCCATGAATTCAAGAGTTCCGGCAGGCCGGTCGTCAATCTTGATCAAGGGGCCGAAAGAACATAGTCTTCCGCGCCACTGCTGACGAGGAGGGTAATGATAGGAACAACAGAAGAACACAACGATACATGTACAGAGTCTATCTTGTGTTCTTTTTCGTTGTCGTTCCGTAACGTCATGTCCGTAAGAAACAAGAAAGCTCAAGGATATCTCCACCGTGATGTGTTCGAACTATGTGGCCGGAGCGGTCGAGGTAGCCTTCTCCTGGCCGTCCGAAGGCTGGGAACGAACACACGGTGAGCAAATTGACAACGTTACGCAAGTCAAAGTTTTCGAAACGTACCTGTAGTGGTCTCCGTTTTGCGTGATAGACTCACCCAGGGTAATGCTTGATACCCGCTCTTTTCCATGATCTTCAGGTAACGCACGTGGATACCATACGGTATGGTATGTCGAAGTTCGAACTTGAACGCGAGCAGAAGTCGTGTGATGTCTAAACCGGGATGGTGATTTGTCGGCCCGAGGTCGAACAGAGAGTGGATGGCGATGACACACCACTCTCGACGCTCGGAAGACAAAAGTGAGCTCTCATAAGGTACTTGCGACCACTACCAGGTTGCTCGGTCTTCCATACGAGCGCAGACTTCTCTGGAGATAATTCCACGCTCGAACAATCCGAACTCCAAATGAACACAACACTCACCCTGAATGTTGGGTATCCGAGTCCGTGTCGTCGGGTACAGGCACCACTATTCGCCGTCCTCCATCTCTTGAACTGTTCTTGCATTTCACGACATGCTCTCCCTCGACCCCCTGTGGCTCTCCACTGCGGCTTCCACTCAAATGAGCGGTTTCACCGGTGTTGAGAGGCGGTATGAAGGATATCGAACCAGGAAAGTGGGACACATTGGTGACACTTTACATATTCTAATTCGATGACTTTGCCCCGAGATGCTGAGATCGAGTAGGCGATTGTAGTAAGGCAAAGTGGCCGGGGGGGAATGACTGGAAGACCTACTGCGACTTGTGTTCTCAAACGTGACTTTATCATTGAGACCCAGCCTTAGTTCTGGCATGCCGGATAGATAACATTTCATTTTTATTGCGCCTAGAATTTCGGATCGTACGACACTTCCGTTGAAGCGTACCTGCGTTCGAAAGGATTGACACAGTATGATAACATCGCAAGAGCAACTATATCAGGAGACGTATCATGCCCGTATAGAGGGTACATACGAGAAGGTTGAAACTCTCGATGATATCTCATTCTTGCGATGTCGGGTGCCCTCTATTCGCCACGAGACGGCGTTTGTCACTGCCATCGGTGGTTGGACCAGGATCTCAAGTTTGTGGGATTCTTACGTGATATATTTGTCATCAGCATCAGCATCAAGCCTGAATGAGATACTGTGTACACGCACTCTTGCAAGATCTCGCTCTCCGTCGTCCGTGGGTACCCGAATCCGTCATCTTGTCCATGAGCTCATAGATGATCACAAAGTTGTCCCGTGTTGACTCTTCCTCGAGCTCCTTGAAGTATCCAGCGAGGACCTGTGTCAACCTATGATGGTCTCAGCTGCACTGGAGTTGTCGTTTCGATACTAGTAGTGCGAGAACTTACACATGGATGAACACTAGTGCATCAGTAAGACACAGAAAAACGCTCGAAAACGATAATACTGCTCACGATATAGGCCCTGGCACGAGAAACAGGGCGTCATGTGTTGGGCGACGTTCTCTTCGATTTCGTGGACGAGAGGGAGGAAACATTCTATATACGAAGGTGAGACATCATCGTTGTACGCCAGAGTTGATGTTTCTGAGTCGACGCTTCTTGCCGTCAGGGCAGTGTCGATTTCCTTTCTCGAATACGCAACCATTCACACAGCCACACGATGTCCTCATTCGTTGTCCATTCAAGTTGGACGTGGGGCTTACTTTACACGTCGTTTGGTTCTACAGAGCGGAATGACGCAAAGGATCGTTTCAGTATTCCCCCCGGCGCGTAATATGGTAGCACGGCGTGAGTCGATCAATGCTCAAGTGGACGTGGTCAAGTTTGTCTCAGACCATGTGTTCCAGGATTCACAGGCCGCCCATGGGACAGTTCATCCCATCCTCCAAGTCGACGCGATCCGTTTCCTTTTGACGTTCCGTAACCAGGTGCCGTGTTTTTTTACACTCCAACGATTAACGATTGGCGATGCACATGGCTCACGAAGGAGCAGTTGGCAGTTGCTCGCCCGTTACCCCTTCTGATCAAACACCTCATATCGGACATCACATCGCGTATACTTATGCTGCCATCACCATCAATCGACAATATCCTGTTCATCCAAAAGGGGACGCGGCTGCCGTGCGTGGTGGTCTGTCTCTTTCCACGCATATACCCACGTCCTCAAAGGTTCACCCAGGTGGATGTGCACGATTTCGTGGCCGACTTTCTGAACGCGGTGCTCGCCAAGATCGAAGGCGCTGGTACGGCTGAAAAGGTCGCTGAGAACATTCATCTCATGAAATGCATGTTCACGCTGTTTCTTTTCATTCCGCTGCTCACGATGATCTTGACCAGACGCGATGCGTGTAATCGTCACGCACCGACGCCGGTCTATCAGTAAGTCCTCCAGCGCCTCGTTGCCATGCTCGGCACCATCTCCAAGAATCCCAAGCTTGATCAATACATTTACGAGAGCATCTCGGCGTTAATGCGGTGCGTTCGAAAACAATGCGCCGACGACAAGACTGACACTGGACAAGTTCGTCGTACACGTCGACATTTGAACAAAAGTTGTCTGGCTTGCTCACGATTACTCTGCAACAAGACATTGATCGTACGTTTGCTCTCCTTCCCCCCATCCTATCCTCACCGACTACCCAGCCCAGAATACATTCCATACGTGTCTCAAACGCTATCGTTGCAGATCACCGATGTCCCGACCGAATACCGTGCGCTGTTGCCCCTTTCACTCACTGGCAAGGAAAGGGGAACATTCCAGGTCCCGTAAAACTGTTGTGCAATGCGTGCATTTTTGGCGATTGTATAGCATCGAATGATGCCGTGAAAGGTGAACGACGGGTGGGGTTCGAATTCTTGGATGGCGTAATGCGTTTCTGAGACGGGCGCTTGGTGGGGCCGGCGGTGCAGGTGTGGGAAGAGTGTCGAGCAAGGAGACATTGATGGAATTCCTGGACGCTTATTAGGAGCCTGTGGTGCGTGCGTTTTTGGAAGGTTAGTTCGGGAGGGGTGTAGGTGTTTGGGTAGGGTTTTTGTGTTGAATTGATGATGTATATGATCATCGTGGACACTGGGATCTAAAAATTCCACGTGGGACCAGGCTTGGTTCAGTCCGAGTACTCGGTTCAAGTTGAAACCTCTGACCGCTGTACTCATCCGTGTACCATGCACCCTTCCCCACTTTTTTTTTCCATCCTCTTGTCATTCCATCCCTCTGGAGTCTGGTAGGACCCGAGCCATTGGAACAAAACAGGCGAGCGACACAGGACGCCGCATCTCAGATCTAGTGAACGTGACGTGCAGCAAATGCCTCTGGATGCACTCTACTGTTGTCAATGATTTCTTAGTAATCGAGGGGCTAGTTCCGTAAGAGTAGACACAAGTACAAGAGTGTTGGGTTTTTTTTCCGGAATAGAAATGTACACGGATTTCAACGAGGAACGGAAACGTGCGCAAGAGAGTTCTTGACCACGCGCAGGAAATTCTCGTTGAAAAAGTGTCCCTTTGCCTCTGCAAGGTTATAGAGTGTCCGTCCGTCCATGTTTCGAGCAGTGGGGTCAGCACCAGCGTCAAGCAGGATTTCGACCAGCTTCCACAGTAGCCGTTCGAGCTGGGTGTGATCCTGGTTAAGAGGGGTGTTGCGCATCATGACGAGATGCAAGGGGGTATTTCCATTTGACCCAGCAACATTTACATGTGCTCCTTCACGAATAAGGAAATAGGTCAAAGCCAAGGCGCAGCTTGTATACTTATTGACGACGCCTGGTGGCATATCGGAGAGAGGTGATAGTGCAGCGATGAAGACATCGGGAGGGAGCGGGACATTTTGCGAAAGGAAAAACTTGACAGCATCAATTTTGGCATCTCTCACAGCAGCATGGATGGCCGTTTCACCATCTGCATTTTTCAGTGAGGGATCCCAGCCAGCATTGATGAAAATCTTGGCACGTTCCACACAATCTTTGCCCAAGTTGCGAGGGGAGTTGAGCGCGCGATGCATTAGTCTTGTAACGTCATCGGACGCAACGCTGCGTAGATCAAACCCTTTGCCGGCGAGGAACCGAAGTACCGCTGACGTCCCGGAGGCAAGCAGGATGTTATCCGGCAGCGGAACGCCACGTGAAAGGAAATACTCCAAGATGTTATTGAATCCATGTCGCGCTGCGGCATGCAGAGGTGTCTCGCCAGCTAAATTCTGAGCACGAGGGTCGCACCCAGCGTCAATAAGGATTTTGACACACTCCAAGCGATCATCTTCGTCGCCTCCGGTTAGGAGTAGATGTGGTGGAGTATCTCCGTCCGTCGTCGCAACGGAGACACTGGCACCTTCTTCGACAAGGTAGCGAATCAACTCTGTTCGGCGGGAGTAACCAGTCGATGCAGCAAGTAGTATATCGGGAGGGAGTGAAGTGTTCAGTGAAAGAAGATATTTGATGATGGAGATGGACCCCTTTCGTGCGGCGATATGGATAGGTGTTTCTCGTAGCGAATTGAGTACACACGGCATACACCCAGCATGAACCAGGTGTTTAGCCAACTCCAAAGCATCTTCCTCTGGGTAGATTTTCGCGGCGAGATGTAGCAAAGTATCGCCATTTTTTGCGACAGTGTGTACATCCCCTCCTTTTTCGAGGAGGAAACTAACAACTGAGGAGCGAAGCGGACGACCAAGAGAATTCCCCCTGTCAAGCTGAGTATGCATTAAATTTGAGGGGACCGAGATGCCGAGTGAGAGGAGATACTCCATGACCGATATGTGTCCCTGCCTTGCTGCAAAATGGAGTGGTGTTTCACCTGCTAAGTTACACGCTCGGGGGTCACATCCAGCATTGACGAGGAGTTTGATTCTTCTTAGACATTCTTTGTCCCATGAACGTGCTATGGCCAGGTGAAGCAGAGTATCTCCACTGGGATGAGTGGCATGTATACTAGCCCCCTTGTCGATGAGAAATCTGATCACCGGAGTTAGCCCAGAGGAAGTACTACCGACGACAGAGAGGAGGATGTCAAGAGGCAATGGGGAATGCAGTGTGCTGTGAAGATACTGAACGACCGAAAGATGGCCGTTTTCTGCTGCAACGTCGAAAGGAGTTTTCCCGAGGGCGTTGGGTAAACAAGGATTGCACCCAGAATTGATAAGGATTTGAACACAATGCAGATGTTCTTCTGAAAACGACCATCGATTATGCAGCACCCGGTGGAGTGGAGTATCCCCATTTGGTGCAATAGTGTGCACATTAGCTCCATTGTCTATCAGAAGGCGAATCATGGATGCTTTGAGCGACTCGGATGCAGCAAGCAAGATGGGGGATGGCAATGGTACGTGGAGCGCAAGCAAGTACCTGACAACAGAAATAAATCCATTCCTGACGGCAGGGTGGAGCGGTGTTTCATCATATAAGTTGTATCTAGATGGATTGCATCCTGCATCAACGAGAACTTGAAGGTTTTCCAAGCAATCAACTTCGGAGACTTGGGAAGCAGCAAGGGCGACGTGTAGCGCAGTATCCTCAGTAGATGAAACGGTGTGGACGTCACTCCCCATCTCGAGGCAGAGACGTATCATCTCAACATTTGACGTCGAACTGCATGATGCATCGAGGATTATGTCAGGAGGGAGTGATGTAGTTCGCGAAAGCATGTCTTGAACGATAGAAACAAGCCCTGCAGATACAGCATGGCGGAGGGATATCTCGCTGAATCGAGCAGAAGGATCACAGCCAAGTTGGACGGATCTTCGTCGAATCACATCAACGTCCTGTTGTGAGGGGGGAGGGTACGGATAACGCGCGGGGTCTGATGCACGTAGTAGTTCTTCGTCCGGTGCATCGACCGCCCATTCTGCAAATTGATCGGTTTGTAGCAGCCTCGACACAATGCGAGCGGGAATGTTGCAGTACCGGTTCAGTGCACGCACAAATAACACGTTGGGCACAGGGCTGCCTTCATCCAAGAACAAGTTGACCATTTGAAGGTCATCCCGTTTGATGGCAGCCTCGAGTGGCAAAAGTTGATGGTGATCAAAGGGAAGATCCCAGCCTCTATGGTTCAGGCTGACACCGCTTGACAGCAAGATCCTGGCATGTTCAAGCTTGCCAAAGCAAGCCGCATATGTAAGTGGGTTCGTCCCATCCTTCCACTTCAGCTGAGCGCGACCGATGAATGAACGAAGGAGCAGCGCGGGTGCAAAAGCGATAAGAATGAACAGCACAAAGTCATCTTTGAGAGTCGGCAATGCGCAGTTGGATCTGCTATTTAACCGGTCCCACTCTGAAGGGTGTTGTTGTGCATTGAAACGAAGAGTTTCGATGGCACGTAGAACCGTTCTGTTTCCGGGATTGATATGCGCAAGATGGTCGAAACCGTGAGAAAGGACATATTCATGAAGCGAGTTGAGCCCGGTTGATGGTAGTGTTGACCTCTGGTATTTTATGGAACGAGCCGCCGAGTCCGAGTTGTCAACTCGAATCCTGGGTATACGAGTGCTTTGAGCTGACACATCATAACCAGAAGACCACTGGCTCTGCTCAAGGTAGATGCAGATGCAGCACATACAAAGCAGGGCCAGCCGCGTATGAGCAACCTCTGGGTCGACATGATATGCTGGATAATTGATGCGAGTGGACTCTGCTATCAGATATTCCTGCCCAGATAGCATATCAGCCCCATGGAACCGAAAAGGATCAGATCCTCTGGCATACCTTGACACTGAAGTGAGATAGGATGACAATGTCCGTCACTTCATTATATGTCACCAAGCTACCTAACACATCCAGCAGAGCGAGTCCATGAAGTGGTCCAGAATCACGGTCCAGAACTCGCTGGTTAGGGTCAATCGAAAGGGCCTCCACGATCTGAGATAATTGCAAAGGCACCAAGCCAACTACAAGCCAATCCAAAGCACGCCGGGCGAGCTTGCCTTCCCGCTCGTCTTCGTTCATCTTCAGAAGAATTCTCTCGTATGTCTCGTTCAGGTTACTCGGAAGGTCGTTCAACACCTCCCGAACTTGAACTGCGGTTACGCATCGCTTGAGGATGCCGAGCTGACACTGAACCCATCGAAACCTAGATAACAATATTTACGGCTCTGTGAAATGGTTAAGCAGTGCGACCCCACTCACATCCCATCAGATTTCTTACATAAAACAGAATACATCTCATTCTTCAAGCTGGCATCCACGATTCGGAGCCGTCGATGAGAGTCCAGTTCTCTCGTAACATGCAGTTCGATATCTGTTGATACCTCGTACTTCATCATATCCATATTGATCGATGGAAGACCCGAGAAACTGTCCTTAATGATCTGGAGTGGCCGGCTGGTCACGAACAATCGCATACCGCCCCTCCGCAATTCCGCGATAGCATTGAGAAGGCCTTCTACATCTTTGCATTCGTCCAAGGCGTCAACAACGATGATCGGTTGTCCATTGAATTCCTTCGCAGCACGAGAAACGTAGCGAGCAAGAAGTATAACATTATTGATAGTGGAAGCACCTCCATCCATCTTCATGGTTAGCGCGTCAATCAGATCTCCAGGATCGGCGGCGTGGCGAGTAAATTGATGTAGCAACTGGGAAAGCAGGGAGCGCATCACCTCTGAGGCGCCAGTCGAGCGCTCGTCTCGGAAATCGCAATAGAAGTATGCCAGAACCTCGCCATCCTGTAGAGAACTTTCGAGGCCTTCAATCACGAAAGAACTATCACCAGTGTCAGTACCAGCGGAAGATAGGGACGCCCGTACGCACGCTAGGACTGATTTCCCCGCTCCAGCTGAGCACAACCGCGTCAGTGAGGGGATCCTCGAAACATGTCGAACACCTTACCTTTCCCATGCAGCCACAGAAATGAATTATCCATTTTTCTCCACATCCTGAACTCATTTGTGCTTGGCAACCAAATACATGTATCTGGCTGCCGCAAAAGGAGGGTACGTTCATGTACCTCATTGCAACTCCATGCACGTAGCCATCTCAATATACTGTTCAGTTTCTCTGCTGCAGGTATACAGTCGAAATTAAGACATGAGAATTCGGTGGTGACATACCATCGATTCCCTGTGTCGTCTTTCTTTCTTGTGCCGTGCTCGAAGGATCCGCAGTCTTGCGTTGATCGACTTGCATGAGATCCTTTTGGGCATGTGCTTCGTGCATGCGCAGCGCCCTTCGTGGAGGCACTGCTAGTAGTTGTTTGACACCACTCTCTCGATTCCTAGTGGGATCATGAAGTGTGCGATCATTTGCCATCTGTCGAGACACTCGCCATATTTCTATCGAGAGCAAGAAATGGAAGTAACCTTCGTGTTTCCAAAACAGCCTGATTGCCTCCTCGCTTTTGTCTTTGGTGGAGACATGCCGCGAAGATTGAAAGAAGCTCTTCACATGTACACCGCACGGACCGTGTTTGAGTTTCGGACCGAACAATGCCTCCATTCGATTCAAGATGTCCAGACACCTTCTAGGCTCTTCACCAGTCAGCCAGTCCCTGAGTCGATCATCGACAGTACCGGTGCCAAGGAACAAAGCCCCGTTCAGTGTTTCCAGGATGGCCCCGGAAGCGACGACTATCTTTTCCAACTGAAAGCTTTCGACGGTTTTCCGACCGGCGTGCCTAATAAGTGTGTCGAAAACTCGTCGTGATACGGATGCAAGTCCCACCAGAGTTTTTCCTGCTGCGTCCATGATGAACGAGAGTCTAAGGGAAAGCGAGTCAACTATTGGCACTGAGCTAGCGCCCGCTCATCAACTGTCAGCTGACTGTCTAGATTTCCTTTCTTGGATTCAGAAGTGTCACGCACACAATGTCCTTCACGAACGTCCGTGGCTCGGACGCAAATATTGTTCATCTGTACTAGGTCCTCCGCTCACGATATAGGCTCGAACGTCGAATGTGCATGTATCTAGCTCACGGGCCTGGGCTCGAGAAACAGGGCGTCCCTTTTCCTTGACTGAGCCCTTTCGGCCGACCGGCAACAAAGGGGATAAGTTGACAGGGTCGATCCACTTTCACTCCCCATGTGTTTACGGCCCGGCTGTCAAGCTGCCTAGCAAACCGCAGCATTTCGCGTTGCAAGATGGTGAATGGAATATGTAGCGGATGGGCGTTTTGGAGCTGGGTTGTCGGTGTGGTGCGTACATTTTTTGGCGGGGTAGAATTCATATCACTCATGTGCGGCATGTTTGACCAGTACGACGCAATTATTGCCTCTCGGTCCATGTCGGTCCATGTACTTGCATGCTCGACTGCCCGCCAGCCTCTGGCCCTTCTCTTGTTTCAGAAGGTGCGTGTATACAACTATTCTCCAAACATCCAACCCTCCCCGCTTCTTCCAGCAAGTGAGCCTTCTCGTGTATACGGCCATTCGCCATCGTCTGACTGCGCACATTCTATCCTCCTCCCAACTTGTACGCGTTCCCGAATTTACATTTATTCACCAATTTCTAACCCTCCCCGTGTTGTGCCCTCCTTCCAGAGATGACGCGTTTTATCGTGTAAGCAGCTCCTCCTCAAGGACCGACGTTGCCCCCGTTGTGTCCTCCTTCCAGATAGTGCATGCTCTCGTATGCGGCCATTTTCCAAACGTCTAACCCCTCCCGTGCTGTTTTCTTCTTCCAGGCAGTGCGCGTCCTCGCATATTTAAGCTATTCGAATTTCGGCAAGGACTGACCCTCCTGTGTCGCATCCTCTTTCCAGTGTGTGCGTGGCCTCGTGAATGCAACTGTTCGCCAACGTCCGACACCTCCCCGTGCTGTATTTGTGCCTTTAGGAAGTGGGCGATCCGGCTGTTTTGCTTCCCTTGCCTGGATCCATCATCTCCTTGTCATACTACGAAGATACTCGGGTGTCCAACGATCAAAGCAGCCCTCGTGTGTGCGTTGTCACATTTCGTGTCGACTATAAGTGCGTGCGTCTACTTCTTTATCCGTCATGATATGCATGCTGAAGTACGTCGTATCAGTAACTTGACGCGTTAGCAGAATGCGTCAGAATGATGACTCCGGGCCCAGTGCATCTTTTTTACGCACCAATCATGCACATCGACGAATTGGCAAGTCACTGTACGTGCGGCGCTCGTGGTGCTTGGGCTCCCGCGGCAAGGTTTCGTTCCTTGGCACACGTTGTGCTATACCCTGAACGTGGGTCGGTCTTTGTGCGGTTTCTGATGGTCTCTTTTTTCACGATTTGAAATACACCCAGCGGAACGACGCCAGGGATCATTTCAGTCGTCAGATCGAATTCATTCTATGCATAACGTCCGTAGTACATACGTATAGGATCGTACTATAACACTATACAGGCCTGCGGCCAGTCTATCGCGATTCATATGTGTATAGGAGCGTCCACACTTGGGTTCTATACGTTGTCCGATGGTGACCGCTGCCCCCCGTGGTTTTGTGTACAGTTTAGAATGCGAGTGGAGGGACATCGTGGCGACAGGTGAGACGCTGGACGGCACCATCCTCTTTGCTCGCTGGCACGACTCGACCCACCACAGCGCTAGCCACGCCGACGCCCCATGCAGGCACAAAAGAAGAAGGAAGGAAGGAAGAAAAACGTAACGGAGTGAGGAAACCGAAATATTTCATTAAATCACAAACAGAATGTGTAACTCAAACCCGCGACTCGAGCGTGATCGGGGACGGATCCACCCCGGACGGACTTGGCGTGTGTGATTGCGACTGGCATTGCGACTGACATTGCGACGGCGTCTGGGACGGGTCGTCCGGGCACCGAGACGGGGTTCGCGAGAGGGACGGGGACGGACATGGCGAGTGCGCTTGGGATGGCGGACAGAGCCCGAAAGCGTCCACAGAGCTCGCGACTATACTTGGGCAGGCGTACTGTCCCACCCGCGGAGGGATTAGAGGTAGGGAAGAAAGGGCGTCAGTCCCGGGCCCGAGTCCGACCGGCACCGGCGTCGATGACAGACGCACCTCGTCGTTATTGACCAACTCTCGTAGGAGATGCCGCGAGTTAAGGCTACGAGGCAGGATAAGTACGTGCTCTGTCGGGTCTATACGGCGGAGCTCACACGCTCAGGAACGAATTGAGGTAAACTGGACGAGTCATTCATTAATACTTGGTTAGGACAACAACGAGTAGGGAACTTACAATGGCTCATGAGAATATAGGGTACGAGAAAGGCGCCGTTGGATGGGCAGACGAGAAACTAGTGATTGCCGTCAGCGCGATCAACACACCTCAAAAGGGGAGCCATACCAGCACAAGAAAGACGGTCACATCGGCGCTGGTGGAAAATGGAAGATCAGATTATCCCAACACGACGACGAGAAGGGTACCTTGTCAGTAGACCGACATTGATGACCAGGATGGTCAACCTCGTGATAAGACCACCTAACCTAATGTGACTCGTTGGCGCTATGCTGCTTCGGCAGATAAGAACAAAATTTACCGCCCAATCCCGGTTCTCGATTTGTGAAACAGGTACGCTTGGGAGCCAGCTATGAGAAGATCACAAGCGATCGAAGCAAGATAAAAGATCAGTGCGGAGAGCTAAGCCGACGTATCCGAGTGTGAGGTGGATCGATCCCATGAGTCGGTGTACGGAAATGGGTGAGAGGCAACTGACGTTAGTTCCATGCGTGCTCTGCCACTGTGGGGTTCTGATACTAGAAGTGAGGTGTAAGTTAAGAATAGAAGAGGGGTGCACGCGGCCCACGTACGTCTCTGCCAACATAGCTTTATATCGATCATAAGCATGGATACACGCTCGACGTTGTACGAGGCATACCTCCACCACAACCTAGACAAGGTTCGTTTGAATCCACCTGAACAAGTTGATACGACTGACCTAGTGCGATAAATGCCAACACCACCTGGAGGCACCAAGATCTTTAGCCCGCGGAGTGCCGATCCTGTGCCACTTACGATCGGAAAAGTCAACAACCGATTGGAAAAACTCACTGGGATGTCCCAGGTGAGCTCGAATGCGGTGAAAGCTCGATTGTTGGGCACAGTACTCACATCTCCAAATACGATGTGCATATGTCCTGATGGGGTGGAGAATGACGTCAAGATCACTTCGGGAGAAGAACTCGACTGACAATTGCACTCCAAATGCGATCACAGACTGGCGCCAGCAGCGAAATCAATGTCAAATAAATGTGATGCCTGAGAAAGTGCCTACAGAAACGCCCATCGACGCCTAGAGAACGATCCTTGGTCGATAAACCGAGACGTGCTGGGATAGGCGCATACACGTACCTCGAATGATCTGCGTCGAGTGGCGACGTGAGTCCGTGAACCACAGGCACGGCGCGAAATATCTTACGATGTGACATAACCGGACATGACAGTATCTCCAGCCCAAATGATGGTATATTGGTATATTGACGCGGACACAAGCACGATCTGGGCCGTGCCAAGGGTGCTAGCGGTACGATGAGTTCCTCTACAGGTAAAATTTCCCGATTTGGATGGTCTACCTCAGGAATGCCACCTAGCGGGGTAGATGAGTTTGATAGGCACACATGGGAGGCAACACTGACCAGTATCTTAGTGTGGTAATTGTCTTTGGGGAACGAGTGAAAATAATACCATGTTTGCGCCAACGTAACGCCGTACAACCTATCACGGGTCAAACGTCCTGTGAGCACAAACCAAAGTGGGGCGCACAAACTACAGAGAATGACACCTGGGGCTCGTTAGCGCTACCATTTGTGTGCTGCCGTCGACCTACCCAGGAAATGAGATGCGATGAGAGGGACGATACTGGGCATGAGGAGGGTGGGAAGGGAATTAAAAAAAGAGTGAGGGTAAAAGAGACGGTTAAAGGCGGGGGGATGAGCGGCGGGGCATGGTCGTAGTTGGCGATGCTACGTGCCGCGCTCTACGGAGTTGCTTCGAGGACGATGATCGAAGTACCAACATAGACGCGACATCTCGACGCAAAGTGTCCCCTCAAAACTGCCCCCAAGTACAACCTCGCATACATACAGGGCTTCCTGAACGTGCTTATCCACCACCCTTAGCTGGGTGATATGTCTCAGTCCTGCTGATAGTAAAGCTCGGATGGCCGTCGGGAGGATGCATTAGAAAGAAGCTTTGCAGGGTAGGCGAATCATTCGCCGTGGGCCATCGAGATTAGCAATCCGATTAGGCATCTCGCTATCCATCGAGGGTCTACTCCCCACTTCCGACGACACGCTCAACCATCTCAATGGACAACCCCAGATAATTGGCAGGCTCGCACAACCAGCGCAGTCTGTCCCTCCCTAACCCAGCGGAAGCCACCTTGTCATCTGCACACAGCAGCTCAAGCAACGGCACATCTTCGTCGGCACTCCTCCGGCAGAGATCGTACACGAGATCGTGCGCGACCTGCCGTCCCATCTTGTCTGCGAGGGCCATCATCACCGCCTCCGAGACAATCCCACCCTTCGTAAGGCTCAGGTTCTTGTCCATCGCTCCGGGGTGCACTTCCAGGCCAGCCACAAGGTCAGCCGTGTGTTTCAGTGTGGCGCATGTCAACTTGGATATCTCTGGTAACGTGATCCATTCGATTTCCCATGGTCCCGTCGAGCGCTCGTGGTCTGCTACCATCGCCTCGTACAGCGCACTGCAATGAGACCGCACGCTGGCAGCCATGGCGGTGATATAGGCACACGATATGGGGTTGCGCTTCTGCGGCATCGTCGAGGACGATCCGCGTTGGTCATGGAAAGGCTCAGAGAGCTCAGCCACTTCAGTTTGCATGAGAAGCTTGACGTCCGTCGCAAACTTGGCACACGTCCCAGTCAAGAGTGCAAAGAACCCGCCCGCTTCAGCAATACGGTCGCGCTCCGTGTGCCAGGCGATCTCGGGAACTGAGAGCCCGAGACACTTTGCAAGTGCTTCCTGGCATGGCAGCGCTTTGTCAGCGGGGAGCGAGGCGAGTGTACCAGCTGCACCCCCGAACTCGAGTACGAGAACCCGTGGCTTGAATTCCTCGAGGCGTCGCTGGTGTCGTTGGAAGGTGGCGAGAAGGCGCGCAAGTTTAAAGCCCAATGTCATGGGAACAGCCTGTTGAAGATTGCTGCGCGCAGCCATGGGTGTGGCCGCATGGCGTTTTGCGAGCGCACCAAGGTTCTCGATGATGTCTCTAAGTGACACAGAGACGATCTCGAGCGTCGACGCCAGTTGAAGGGCAGTTACAGTATCTGTTACGTCCTGTTCCCAACACGCAGTCAATCCCAGCCATGTCTTGCTACCTGGTGGTTGGAAGCATTACCTGAGTCGTTGCACCATAATGAGCCCATTCACCAAGACCCGGGTGTTTGATGTTGACCTGGCGGACGATCTGCTGGACCAGACCCAAGACTGGGTACCCGATCCTCTCCGTGTCTCGCTTGAGCCGTTCGAAATCGATATTGTTGACATCTGCGCACAATGCATCGATCTCAATGGCAGCGTCTTTGGGAATGATGTTGAGATCTCCTTGCACGCGAGCGAGACAACCCTCGAAGCGAAGATAGTTGGCGGTGCGTGTTTGGTCTGACCAGATGGAGGAGACGTCTGAGGTAGAGAAGATGTTTGCAAAGATTTGCGAGCAAGACATGTCTGGAGGTTGGTTTACTAGGGTCGCCTCCAGCGACTGAAGCTTACTGGCTGGCGAGGCAACGATGGAAAGTTTCAGATGAAAATGAGGAATCGGACAGTACATAATGATAATCGAGGTGTCATTTGCTACTACGCCGCCTCGTCTGCCTCGCTTGCGGTGGCAGACGTCGTGGCCTCCGTTTTCTTGTTTTCGTTACACCCTTCTTCGCGCGACGGTATCAGACTAACGACACTTCGAGGACAAAGTATTCACACGATCCCCTTCCGACGATCTGAAAGAAGAGGACAAAAGGTTGAAGCGTCTGCGGAACAAACAAAAAAGATGATTATTACGCAGGGAAATACGAACCGCCTCATACAACGAACTGACAAGCATTTAGACAAGGTGAATTCCGAGTGGTCTGGATGACCACCAATCACGCTGAAACAATTGCTTGGACGAAGGCAACATAAAACTCGACGTACATATTTTGCAATAGATGAAGCACGATTGAAAGCGAAAAGAAAGGAAGTGGCAGTTTGGGACCCGAGTGTGTGGAAGGTAGAACACCAGGAACGGCGGAGTGAGTGCCAACCGCTCACTGGGTTTGCGGGTGGTCAGCAAAGGGAAGCTTCATGGTGCTTGACTTGCCTTTGGAAGGCCTAAACAACCTCACTGGACAGGAGAAATACAAAGTAATAGCCCGCGTAGTCGTCCGTCGAGCTAAGGCAGCAGAGAAGGAACTACCACGGTGATCCTGACTGGAAGTTGACTATACATTGGACGCGGCGTAGTGTTGATGGTCTGTCTGCGACTCTCGATTGGCTTTCCGATGAAGTGTTGGAGGAGTGATATTTCTGGTATCGTAGTGCAGTACTCCTGTCCGGTAGCGCCCTTCGGTGTGTGGAGTAATTAAGTGGCGGGATCATCTACGAGATCGATAAAAAAGACGTCAATAACAAAGGACAGAAAACAATATTCCGCTCCTTCGAATTAAACCTCCTTATAATAGTGTTGTTTCATCGAATCCCACTGTGGATGGTGAAGACATCCACACTGGCTAGTTCCGGTGTAGTACCGCATGGAAACGACAAAGTGCAGCGGGGCCGGGGCGCCCGAAAGGGTTTCCCTTTCAAGCCCGGGCCCCGCTGAGTACTACTAGTAGCTGGCCCGGAAGCCTCCTTATCCCCACCCGCCTTCCCATCTCTACTCTCGTTGGGTCGCGCGCGCACACCTCTTTTCGCCTACTCCAGCTGGTAGTTCCCTAAATGGCCCTGGAAGGGCATCTAGCCCTGACGAGAGCTTTCGCAAACCCGAAACCGCGCCTTACCGCGCCTTTACCTGTCCATGCGCGTACTGTATAGGGCCTAGCTGATCTTAGGAGAGGGACGCCTGACGGACGCAGCAAACTGGCCAGATAGCTCAGGTCGGTCTCTCTTCACATAATAACTACCCTCTAGGGAGGGCAAGCCCTCCCTAGATTCACTGCATCCGCTCCTCCCTTTTCACAAAAATTTCAAAACCTGGATTCGCAATCCACTCCCATGTATGGTATTTATTCAATCCGCTCCTTGATCCATTTCCTATACGTGGTATTAATTTGTGCATATTTTGAATCCACAGACGATGTAGTCCCAATTGATGCGGGCATGAGTCGTTCGCCTGGCAATACTACTCATCCCGACAAACATTCGAGTGGGAATGCAGTACATGGGAGCCGAGGATATAGAACCCCAGATCCTGATGGTTGCATTGAAAGGCGCCGGTCTATCTGCAACACCATGCGCGGGCGGTTGCGGACTTACCTGCATGGGTACTTTTAAGTTACTCCGAGGACCCATCATTTAAACTCCATTGCAGATACACGTTTGGGTGCTCTATTTGTAGCACGAAACGACGGCGCCAGCGGTGTACAATTGAAAAAAAAACTCCCTGTGGGGCTGATTTATCTGGTCGATCGTATACCATAGAGTACGATAGCGTTCCACAGCCGAGGGCTACGTGCGTGCTCGTCGACGTTGGACACCTCCGTTTTGCCCCCAAGGCCCTACCCCACTAGATTCAGCGGATTCATATCTCATCTAGCCGACATCACCATATGGCCTGGTGGCGAGCAAAGCGTCATATGACAGGTGGCGCCATTTCCATCTTTCCTCCGATGGGCCGGCGGGCCTGCAGGAGGAACCTTCCTACCTAAGCTAAAACCAAGGAAGTCTAGCCCTTCTCGAGATGACCAAACAAGTTTGGTTCGGTCCCTTCACGGTGAGTATTAAGAGTCAGCCATTCTGATCAGGTTAGATTTGGTTATATACTCGGCCCGAATTCAAGTTTCCTCTCATGAGCAAACACCCTCTCAAGATAGCGGCTCATTATCTCCAGGACTTGGGACGGAGATACCGGGATGAGGTTATAACTCAAACGCAACCTACTGTAAAGAAGACCACAAATGTCGCACCGAATCCAGGTACTCGCGTGTATCGACCTAATTAGAGGGTGTGAAACTACCTAGCCCCAGGCTGCGGCGAATGCGCGATTCCGAACATCCAGCAAGGGATTACTATAGTCGGTCCCACCGTGCGCAGGTTTCAGTGCTAGACAATTCACGTGGAGCCTCTTATTTACAAACTGGCAAGATATGGTTCCTGTTTCCAGTCCAGAGCCGTAGTTTTTGGAACATTGCCTTGCACGTACTACCCGACCACGGCGGACATCAAAGAAGTGGCTATCTTCCAGAACCACCATGACGTGGAAAAGTTACCGGCCGAACCGTAACCGCGTCGACATAGGTTGCGAACCTATCTTTTGCTCGCACGCACCCAGACAGTATGGCCCGGGGGTATGGCTCTGGCCCAGCGCACCCAAATTGGAAATATATGATACAGTGTCAGGACCCGAAGGCTTCGAGGGCCTAAATCCCCTGAAACCCATCCATAATTAATTTCAGCTCACGCACATAGTACTGGGCTACGTCATAATCCTGTTTTCCATATCGTGGAGAACTGAGACGCGTCCGCCGTAACGGCTTCATGGGTTCTGAGTGGGAGTGGGACGCACGCCCCCTGCTCGGACCGAGGAACACACCACTCATAGTCCCACGACGGTCTTGCATCTCCTTCTCGATTCTTCCAGTTATCCAAGATGATCGGGGCGTGGCGCGTGGCTACAGAGGTGGCCATCTGACCGGTTACTACGCGGGGTGGGTACCTAAGACTTCATGGTTGCCATTAACAATAGTTTTTAGTGCGATAAGGATAAGCTAGGATCAATTTCGCGCCATTTTTATGTATTCCCCCGCATGTTTGACTCGAAGTTTCTGGCCTTCTTTTCCGTGCCAGCTGTGATTAAACTTGGTTCCAGGCTTCACCCCACTGGCCCTCAGTCAGTCCACAGAGCAGACGAATCGATTCAAGTGATCCTGGGAGGGCTTGAATTAGCAACTGACATCTGGGCTCACCACATGATACATTGTTGTTGGAAGGGTTGTTGCTTTCAATTTTGAACCTTCTTGCGTTGTATGTAAGTACATTATATTTATCCTTTATCTATCCGATCGAATCGAACGTTCTGAGTAGTAAGCGAGCTGCGAGCGCTTGTCTCAGAACTATGTATGTCCTTCGTGCAGGTTGCGCTAGCCATGTTGGATAAAGGACAAATATAGGCGCGAAAAAGATGGGAGAGCTGAGAACACAGCGAGTGGGAGGAAAGAAAGAAAGGATGAAGGTCGAGGGCACTGGCCCGACTTCTTAAGTACACTGTACCAGCCAATGAAAGGCGAAGTGCAAGGGAACTTATCTGCAAAGCAGTAAGTATCGTTATCACTTGACGACTCTCTCGCAACTAAGCGGGCCCTCTCATTGGCTGATCAGCACCTAAACGATCCCAAAAAGTGTCTTACAGCACGACTTACCCTCCTCTCTCCTCGGCTATGTTTGCGGGTTGGCAGGAAGCCTCGGGCCTCGGGATCGGCCCGGGCTCTGGTGGCACGGTAGAGACTCCCGGGCCACAGAAACATCTGGTCGTACTTGGTGCCGGTGTCATTGGATTAACTGTAGCATACTTGGCTGCGACAGATTCAGATGTCGAGTTCAGAGTAACTGTCGTTGCAAGAGACATGCCCGAGGATATGGACTCGCAGGGATGGGCTAGTCCTTTTGCTGTATGTCGTTCCCTGACCACCGGCCGCATACGCTTACCGACTTGTCCGGAACTAGGGCGCGAGTTGGGCTCCTTGCCAGCCAGCAGCAGCCACGGATCGAGCGATCTATAACTGGGAGCTAGCATCCATGTAAGCTCGCCAATCATTAATGACCGCGACCTGTCCACTAATTCGTATGGGAAAGTAACAAACTTTGGGACATGATCCCGACAGGCTTGGTCAAGGTCGGTGTAGTAAGCTCGACTACCTTGATCAAAACTAACTGGCAGCATGAAGAAACTACCATCCAAGATCTACTGGAGACGAGTCAGAGACACTTCGAACTTTGGTGGGGTAAACTGGTTCGTGAGGTAAGCCACTGATAAGCCCTGTCTGTCACGAGAGTGTTCGGATAACGCCTCTTCAGCTTCACGTGCTCGATCAATCTGAGGTCCCGGAGCCATACAAGTTTGGAGTCGGGTTTGACACGGTATCAGTGAACCCGCAAGAATACCTCCCCTGGTTGAAGTCCGAGTTGTTATCCCGCGGCGTTTCCTTTGAGCGACGTCAAGTGAGAAGCTTGGAAGAACTGCGGCCCCTAGTGGGGTCTAAAGGCATTGTTGTAAATGCCACCGCCCTCGGTGCGTGACATAGATGCGAGATTATTTTGGAGGGGTCATAACCATAATATCCCAGGCTCAAGATCTATCGTCGGCGTTGAAGATACCAAGCTATATCCAATCCGTGGCCAGGCAATTTTGGTGAAATCACCCAAGCTACAGGAATTTTTAGCTGTGGAGATTGGTGCGTACCGTTTGAAACACAGGGCTAGCACGAAGCCAGCAAATTGAACGGATCAATAGACGATCATGCGAGCCATGGAGAATTGATATACATTACTCCTCGCCCTGGATCAAGGTACACAGATACCGCTCTTTTGGGCGGGACACTTCAGGCCGGAGATTGGGATACCTCTGTCTATATGGATGTGGCTTAGCAGATCCTTGAGCGCTGTGCTGTAATTGCACCCTCGCTCAAGGACAGTGCGGTAACGAAGATCTTGAGGCATCAAGTAGGGTTAAGGCCAGCAAGGGAAGGAGGACCACGCGTCGAGGCGGAGGTTGTCAAGTTCCCTCTCAGTAGCACACACAACCTTGTCCCTTGGGATGCGGCAGGTTTAGATGGTGGGACCATGCAAGTAGTGCACGCATACGGATTCAGGTGGGGTCTAATTGCAACGTGAAAGAGATCGCTGCCTGATAGTTTTGTTTGCAGCACGGGAGGATATCAGGCGTCCTGGGGAGCCGCAGCGGATGTTTTGACTTTGGTGAAGAACTTCAAGGACTCGGAATGAAGTATGTAGAAAGAACACGACCACGTAATCCAACGCGTCGAGCCATTGCCGGCAAGGTAACCAATATTCCATTGGCCCTTCGGGCAACCCCAGACTTTCTTGATTCTACTGCTCTCATACGGACCACAGTGATAAGTATTTCCGAATCTCCCCTTTTCCCCTCTCCCCATCTGCTTGAGTATGCTTTGTTATTTTTCTTGATCCTCCTACATCAGCTTGAGACGTGAGAATTGTTCCTTCGTCGATGTCTGTTAAGATGGCTACACGCTCACATCCATCACCAACGCGAGGGACACGATATCGTCTTCCGAAAGTCATGTTGTATTGTGCTACAAACAGGATTTCACCTGCAGTGTTGTACCATTTTCGCAAACATGTCCTGTTATTTTGGCGTGGTGTGCTGAGAGAACGAAATGCATTGCATGTGACGTCACTACCAGCGGACCAACTTCGGGGCCAAGTGCCCAGAGGGTAGTGGTAAACATGCTGCATGGCAATATCGGTACGAGTGGAGTGCAAATTTAAACCGAGCAACATTCACGGATGTGGGATTCTAATAATGTACACATTGACAGCGCTCTGCTCGCCTCAGCTGGCTCTTACTTAAGACCAACGTCAGACGTGCAGTGGAGAAGCACGATTTGTGAGCTCTGAATCTGATTGGTAGCCACTACATGCAAATGAGGGAGTTTACGATGTACTATAACCGTAAAAGGAAACGCCAATAAAAAGACAACGCTTCTTCTGTCTGGCGACTCGGATGGCATGCACATCGCCGCACGTAAACTAGCGGCCAAATTTAATTGAGAGCCTGCTCGACTGTGTTATATTGGCAATGCGTCGTCAGCGAACCTACATCGGGCCGCTCCTCCTCCTCTCCCGCACAACTATCATCTGCCGCTCTGAGCCAATATGGCTGCCTCATTGGAGATGCAGTTACATATCTCTGAATTCGAGCAGGACCAGAAACCAGACCAACTGCATCAGGACGAACAGCCACCAAGAGCATCTACTGCACATTCTAACGATGCATCAAGTATAGAGTCGCTGATCAAGAGCGTTGTCAGACAACAGTGAGTCTACCCTGCCCTTGGTCTTTTCGATGGACTCAATTCGCATCCATGACAGGTCTATCGAAGATGGCGCACAGATGCGCAAGCTGGGCGTCATGTTTAGAGACCTCCGCGTCGTGGGACTGGACGTCGGTGCAGCCGTCCAGCACAATCTGGTATCGCTATTCTACCCTCAATCGATCATCCAGTACATCCATGCTCTGTGGCACCCCCCTGTCCGCAACATTATATCTGGCTTCGAGGGCGTGGTGCTCCCAGGAGAGATGCTCCGTGCGTATACCTCGTCCCCAGGTTTCGTCTTGGCTTACCCACGGAAACCTCTCTTGTTACAGTCGTCCTGGGTCGTCCGGGTTCAGGATGCAGTACATTTCTGAAAACCCTCGCCAACCATCGCGGAGACTACCACAATGTTCTGGGAGATGTTTTCTACGACTCATTCTCCTCGGAAGAGATCAAAAAGCGGTACCGCGGCGATGTTATATACTGCCCCGAGGATGATGTCCACTTTCCAACTCTTAAAGTTTGGGAAACGTTGGAGTTTGCCTCTACGATGAGAACCCCGAGCTCCCGAGCGGACAGCCAGTCAAGATCGGCACACGCTATGCACACTGCAGAAGCGCTCATGCGCATCTTTGGACTCGAACATGCCAGGGACACTGTTGTTGGTAATGCGTCCCTCAGAGGGATATCTGGGGGTGAGAAGAAGAGGGTATCGCTTGCAGAGGCCATGTCTGCACGGGGCAAGCTTGTTTGTTGGGACAAGTACGTATCCTCTCATTTTCACCACAAAGCGACGTTTTCGATCTGGATGCACCTAGCTCGACGTGTGGTCTGGATTCGTCCACGGCGCTTGAGTTCGTCCGAGCACTTCGCGTCGCGACTGATACTGCCAAGGTCACGACCGTCGTTTCTATAATGCAAGCCGGAGAACAGCTCTTTGACCTGTTTGACAAAGTATGTCTCATCTACGAGGGAAAGATGGCATACTTTGGTCCTGCGAAGGAGGCAAAACGGTATTTCATGGATATGGGGTACGAACCGCAGAATAGGCAAACGACCCCAGATTTTTTGGTGGCGAGTACGTCTCGATATAGTCTGTTAGTGGGTTTTCTGTCCTCACCGTCCCCACGCAGTAACCGATCCCCACGGGCGCAAGATTCGTTCTGGATTCCAGGGCGTCATACCCCGCACGGCAGATGAGATGGCTGCCTATTTCAGGACATCCGCCTATGGCCAGCTCAATCGCTCATCGATAGATTCGTACTATACCATTTACGTCAACAAACCTGGGCTCAAGAGAACCTACGATGAGAGTGCCGCAAGCGAACACGCGCAGCATGCTCCTAGTGCTCAGTCATATATAATGTCGATGCCCATGCAGGTTCGCATGGTGATGCGCCGCCGATGGCAAATATTGAAGGGTGACTGGGCCACGCAGGTTGTTCAACTGGGGTCCGTGTTCCATCGTATAGATTTCGCCTGTTTGTTGGAGGCTGACCCGTCACGAACAACTATAGATCACAGATTTTCCAGGGTGTTTTCATCGGAACCGTGTTTTTCCAACTCGCCAACAACACGAGTGCATACTTTTCGCGGGCTAGTTTGATCTACTTGTATGGATATCCGGTGAAACTTGAACGGAAGTGTATTGAATATTACCTCTGACAGTGCACTGTTCTGTTGTTCCACCATGTCCATGGCTGAAATTCCCGGTCTCTTTTCTCAGCGCCTAATCGTCCTCCGTCACCAGAAGGGAGCTTTGTATTACCCCTTCATCGAGGGCCTAGCTCACACCATCGTGGACATTCCAATCAGCTTCATCTCCGTCGCCGTCATGTCGGTCATTCTCTACTTCTTGGCTGGTCTGCAAAAGACGACGGAACAATTCCTGTGCATACTTTCCTTTGGCTTCTTTAAAATATGACACTGACTCACGGTCCCAAAAGCACGTTCCTCTTGTTCGCCTTTACTGTGACGCTCGCGATGAAGATCTGCTTCAGAGCTATCGCAGCTTTCTCCACGAGTGAATCGACCGCTACTTCGATTGCCGGAACGTTGGTCCTGATCTTGATTCTGTACACTGACTTTGTTATCCCTATGGCGAACATCGTCTGGGCGTTGCGCTGGATCACCTACGTCAATGTGCGCACAATGACGCACCCTTCGTTCTCATCCGTGTTGATGTCTCGTTCCAACAGCCTCTCCGTTACGCGTTCGAGTCCTTGATGGTCAACGAATTTCACACTGTCAACGGGATGTGTACGACGCTTGTACCATCAGGACCTGGATACGAAAACGCCACGCTCGCGAACCAGGTGTGTACCACCACCGGCTCGCAACCTGGTATGGCAACCTTGCCCGGGGACGCCTTCACGTATCTGTCCTTTGGCTATTCGTATTCGAACCTCTGGAAGGTGAGTGATCGTCGTCTTGATCTCGCGTACGTGATGCAGACCGACGGTTGGGTGTCTCGCAGAACTTTTTGATTCTGTGTATTTTCGCTTTTGGCTTGCTCGGGGGCCTGCTCTTCTTCACTCAATACAACAAGCGGACCGCGCGGGATGCCACAGTAACCCTTTACAAACAAGGGAGTGCTCGCGTACATGTCTATCAGGCTGTGGATGAGGAAAAGGTTGCGCCAGGCGATCTCCAAGAAAAAGGAGAGAAGTCAGACATCGCTAGCAATTGTAACCCAGGGATGCTCAGATCTGAGAAACCAGAGCGGGCCGACATCCTTTCGTGGAAGAACATTCAGTACGAGGTCCCCGTTTCTGGAGGGGAAATGCGTAAACTTCTCGACGATGTCTCTGGCTACGTCGTTCCCGGAAAATTGACGGCATTGATGGGAGAAACCGGTGCCGGCAAGGTAGGGATTCGAGGTGTAGGCAGCGTTGGTGCTGATCGTGGGCATATTTTGACAGACGGTGTTACTGAATGTACTCGCTCAGCACGTCTCGGTTGGTGTTGTGCGCGGTGATTGTTTGATGAGCGGACATCCGCTCCCAGCGGACTTTCGGAGCCAGACGGGATACGTTCAGCAGATGGATATGCACATTGCGGGGGCGACGGTTCGTGAGGCCCTTTTGTTCTCTGCGAGACTTCGACAGCCCCCATCCGTTCCAGTGGCTGAGAAAGAAGCCTAGTATGTCTTTCCGAGCTTCCATATCCATCCTACGTCTGATGCCCCTCCCTCCCCGTTCGTGGATAGCGTTGACAAGTGTCTGAAAATGTGTGGATTGGAATCCCACGCGGATGCCATCGTCGGTTCGCTTGGTGTCGAGCACAGGAAACGCGTTACTATCGGCGTCGAGCTCGCTGCCAAGGTAAGACTCTCGAACATGACACCCATGTCGCGTTTGGCTGATGAGGGGGGACGTAGCCGAAATTGTTGCTATTCCTCGACGAACCCACCTCTGGCCTCGACTCGCAGTCTGCCTGGGCTGTTGTGACGTTTCTTCGTGAGCTTGCTGACAATGGGCAAGCTATCCTTTGCACGTGAGTCTTACTTGTGCGCTGCGTTGGATACAGTTAATGACGAGTGTATGCGCGTAGAATCCATCAGCCCTCGGGCGATCTCTTCCAGGTCTTTGATAGATTGTTGTTGCTCCGTAAGGGTGGACAAACGGTCTATTTCGGTGATATCGGCGAGAGATCCATGATGATGATCGAATACTTTGAAAGGAACGGCGCCCCTCCTTGTGCTGCCGACGCAAACCCGTGAGTGTTGACATCCTTGATGATGTATCGCTAGCTGAATATGCTGTGTGCATCACTCAGGGCCGAATACATGCTGGACGTCATTGGGGCTGGGGCCACAGCAACTTGTACTACCGACTGGCACCAGGTCTGGAAAGACTCCTTGGAAGCAGCGAAATTGGGCCTCGAGATCGAACGTATCCACCAAGAAGGACGGTCTCGCTCTGTCGTGAGCACTGGGACACATTCCGAGTTTGCGAGTTCTTGGGTGAAGCAACTCGCGTTACTCACTCACCGTGGCTTCGTGTGCAACTGGCGAAACCCGATGTACATCTATTCGAAAGTGGTGGTCTGCGTTGCTACCGGGCTCATTACTGGCTTTACGTTCTTTGGAGTGACAAATTCTCTGCAGGGCTGTCAGGACAAGCTCTTTGTGCGTGCCCTTTGCGTATCATTCCCAGCGCGAGGGATTGGCTGACGTTTCTTGGACGCAGTCGGTCTTCATGGCAGTGGCGACCTGTGTGGCAATAGCACAGCTGTCGTACAGCAAGTTTATCGAGAGTAGAACCGTATACGAAGTCCGGGAGCGCCCTGCGAGGATGTTCACGTGGTCGGCGTTCCTCGTATCCGAAATACTGATCGAAATCCCGTGGAACATGCTTGGCTCGTCCTTGGTCTTCTTCTGCTGGTACTGGACCTCCGGCTTCGACTCTTCTCGTGCCGGCTTTTCGTACTTCTTTTACTGCGTCGTGTTTCCGTTGCACTTCACCACCTTTGCGCTGGCCATCGTGGCGATCTCTCCCAATGGGATCGTCGCATCCACGTTGTTCAGTGTCTTGTTCCCGTTCGGACTCGTCTTGTAAGTGTTGCTCTCTTTTCGCATGGCGTGCCCCGGTCGTACTGATGGATGGACCCCATGTCTTGACAGTGCTGGCATCCTACAGCCGTATTCTCAATTAGGGTGGTGGCGGTGGATGTACTACGTCTCCCCCTTTACCTACATCATGGAGGGTCTCTTCGGCCAAGGTGACCCTCTCCATCGCACCTCTCTCTAAACGACGTGCTGACATCCGCACGCCCTGTCCCAGCGCTTGGCAACCAACTGGTCACCTGCACATTCACCGAGCTCGTGACGATCGAACCACCCCTGGGGATAAGCTGCCGCGCGTATATGGACCCATACATCGCCTATGCGGGCGGCTACCTCGCCGACTCGAATGCGACCACTGCGTGCACATTTTGTCCGTTTCGGACGACGGACGCATATATGCAGCTCGAGTTCAACATATCGTATGCCCATCGGTGGAGGGATCTGGGTATCATTCTTGGGGTGTTCGGATTCAACGTGCGTTTCTGTCTCCGTTTTCTTTTTCCAATTCCTTTCTCTCCGAGCTTTGAGCTGTGCTGACACTCACGTGCGGACGATAGGTCTTGTTCATGTTTGCGGGCATGTACGTTTTTCGGATACGCAAGGGCGTGGGTTTTCCCTTGGCACATCTCAAGCGCACGTTCGCAAGGACCAAGTGAATCCGTAAAATGACACCTCTAGACAGTGTTGTGGTATGTTCCCCCTCACATAGATTTCCGTCAGGAGTTTCTCGATCCATGCTAACTTGGTTGTTCAGTCTCTTTTCATAAGTATACCAGTTTGTCTCATGTAAATAGAAACATCCAATCAGGGGTGTATCAACTATTGATGTGGGACATGAAGCAAAAAGTATCAGCTGGACAAAGCAAGTATCACCGATGTGACTTCCACAAACACGCATGTCATGTACAGTATCTAATATTTAAATTATTCACAGATCTGGGTTTCGGGGTCACGTCACATTGTACTCACAGTCGTGCGGTCTTGTCACGACACGTGTTGGACGAAAAGCCCACGATTGGTGAGCTGTGATTGGCGGCTGCTACATAAATGAGGTCATTGCTTGATGCCTCTAACCATAAAAGTAAACGCCTCAAGTGGTCAAACAGCTGAAATGAATTCCGCTTACATAAGTAAGTTGGCCAGTTATGCGAGATTACGTGTGGTGAATGATGCAACTTGAACTGGCTTTACACCATCACTATGTACTAAACGGAGATAAATGTGCGTGCTATACCAAAAAGAAATGTGATATCGACCGAATCTCAATTTTCGACATCCGACTCGCTTACAGGACAACACTTTTCCGTACTAGATGCCCGGCCGGCGTACGGCCTTACTCTCGTACGCGCAACCTTGAATCAAAAACTCAGTGTTGTGTCGCTTGTTACCACTCGGGACTAAAATTTTATCGGCTAAAAAGAAGACAAGAAAACAAGTACCTGCAATACCGTAAAGCAAAGACCCCAGACCGGAAAACAAGAATAAATAAAATATTATTTTTTGCAAGTGGATACGTCACATGAAGCCCCTCGACAGTCTCCTCACCCCTCTCGCTTGTCCTTCCTCTCGCTCGCTCG
>JBBPNN010000162.1:0-41969 GCA_038090935.1 Hortiboletus campestris
CTGCCATCGATACCAATGTACGTCTGGACCCGCATCCCCGTCGCCGTCCCCTGACCCTGCCCCCCCAGCTTCGTCTGGAGCCCGCGCCCTCCCACCACTCGTTGCAGGTCGACGCTGACCAGGACTCTCGCGCGCGCCCAGCATCCTCCACCTCGTCTCTGGACCCGTATTACTTTGGCACTCAGTCGGACTCCCCAGCCCAAGACCCAGCCCTCCTCAGTGCCACCCCAGAGACCCGCATACACAGCGACTCCTCGCCTCTCACCCCCGCCCGGGATCCCGCCAACATTGACCGAAACGGCCTCGTGGGAGTCGGCGAGCTTGCTACTCCCCGCTGGGGTAAACTCTTACGACGCCCCCACGAAAACCCAGCCGATGATGACGATAACCCTCTCGACGTCCTTTGCGAGGAAGACAGTCCCGAAGTCGTCGTCCCCAACCACGAGCACGATGGTCCGGATAGTCCGTGGACAATCGAAGCAGTCGACGGCGAATTGGATGATCAGGATCAGGTTGGGATTTTCACAAAAATTATGCCTCCAGCGCATCTGTTAACATTCGCTCTTCCAGCCTGACGTCAAACCGTTGACACATACCATTCGGACTCGACGTTCAGTGGCTGACGAGAGCGGCGGAGAGGAGATTCTCTACCCTCGTCAGCCCCATGGATCTGATCTTTTACATCCGTTCGACCACGTAAAGCCGTCGTCGCCCGAGCCACCTTCGCCCATCGTCCCACCTCTCCCAACCGAACAGTCCCTCTTGAGCGACGTGTCTTCCTCGCCCCCGAGCTCTTTCACTCCGCTCACCCCTCTTCGTAAAGCAAAGAAGCGCACCTCGGACGAGTTTGAGATGGATCACTCGGGCTCGCTCCTTCCCAAAGGTTCCAGTGTTTCTACCTCAAAGGATCGTGGTCAGCCTGTCTCCAAAGAAGAGAAATCCTCTTCCCTTCGTAAACATCGTAGCACTGCGTCAACAGCGTCGACTAGCAGCGCTCGTGATAGAGCGCGAGAACGTCGCAGAGAGTCTATGTCCGCGTCAGCAAAGCCCACTCTAGTAGCACCGTCTACTGAATCAACCCCGATTGCGATCCCGCCTCGCGTGGACCGTGAGCGGAATACGCACGCACGTCAACTTTCTGCCGGTGACTCGTCCTCCGGCCCCGAGCCTACGTCGGCAGCTCTTCCTCGACGTGTCCACACCACTGACTTTTCGCACTTGCCCCCGTCTCCTTCCACGACATCTATCCACCAGTTCCTCAAGCATGCCGGTAGCGGTACAACCCCGCCTCATCGCCCCTCTTCTTCATCGAACAAGGAGCCTTCTCACACCCATACTTCACCGAATGTTGCGCACTCTCTCCTTCGTGGGACTCAGGAGGGTTGGTCTAGCATGGATGACGACGCTCATGCGGAAGCCCTCCGCAAGTTAGACGGCCTATCCGGCAAAACTGCTCGTGCGCGTGCGAGTGTGGGTAGTTTAAATCGCGTGAGCCGACCTGGGACACCGGGAAGTACTACTGGGCGGTCTGGTGTGCACTGGGAGGGGGTGGTGAATGAGGGTGGAAGGGTCAGCCGGAGAGGTAGCTCCAAGGAAAAAGAGAAAAAGGAGGAGCCTCGTCATCTGACATCAGGGCTTGGTATTTTGGGTTCTTCTGGAGATGTCGTTACCCAAGACGTTCACGAAGCACGAGCAGGAGCAATCACGAGCGGGGATGAGCATCACAGTTCTTCGGGCCCTGAGAAACCTTCGAAAAAGCACGCGTCAATCGGTGCTCGCCTTAGCTTCACTCCTAAACGCGGATCTGCTTCCTCTACTACTTATACAAGCACCCCTACGAGCTCGCGGGATTCGGCATCCTTATCTACTGCTACCAGTGCAACCTCGGTGTCTGCCCCTTCCGGCTCGGGCAGGCATTCTACAGGTGTTGGAAAGGGAAGGCGCAACAGCGCGGGCAGTGACGTCTCGAGTGTCTACTCTGGTGGCGATGGCGCGCTATACAAAGATCGCACTGGATCACTTGCTGCCAGTGCAGAAGCATTGGAGGAGGATCGTGTCCCTCCCGTTCCTCCTCTGCCGAAGGACTTGTCAAATTATCGTTCCCCTCCACAGTCTTCGCACGGCATTACCTTTCCCCCTTCGGGAGCGGATGATAGTGAAGTTGAGCGGACGGTCTCCCTTGAAGTCCCCTCAACCTCGAAACCTTCAACCCGCTCTCACGCTTCTCATCTTCACGAGTCTGTGAATCAAGAAAGTCACTCCGCTCCCGAGTCTGCACCACTTGTTACCAAGACGCCTTCGAAGAAATGGAGTTTCTCTAACGCGCTAAACATCAAGTTGACAAGCTCGCCTTCTATCTCCTCGATGAAAGAGAAGGACTACCATTCACCATCAACTAGCAAAACGGCTAGCTTCCCGTTGAGTCCGCGTTCAATGCAAAGCTTTAGTCAGCAGTTGCGCAAATCCACGTCGAGGGAGCTCGCGCTTTCACCTCCTGTGGTCTCGAATGCATCTTGGTCGCCCGTCCAGCCTGATGCGATGGCATCTGTCGCATCCCTCACCTCACTTTCCTCTGTCGGATCTACCCGTGGTCCAAGATCGCCCGCTATTCATTCCGCCAAGACACCCGATCGTGAGAAGGGATTTCCTAGCCGTCCTGGAACCGGCTCTAGTGGCAGCAATAATACAACTGGATTGTCGGCCCCACAGAACGGGCCCCTTAGCCCAGCTTCATCTATACGGAGACATCAATCCAGACGTCTCACGCCCTCGTCCATTCCGTTCTTTAGGCGTTCTTCTTCGCAAAGTATGCAGATTCCACCCACAAACATCATACCTACGTCAGCTTCACCCACTGTACCATCGGCTTCAGCTTCCACACAAAGGAGTCAGAAGACAAGTGGTTCTCCTGTAAAGGACTCGTCTCGTCTCGTACCTACTACTCCGGGTTCGCACAAGAAATCTTCCGTGCTCAGTTTGGGGTTGCCATCACTCCTCAAGTCTAGTTCTAGAAGAAGTCTACATGGTGATAAGAGTGATGCTGGGACGGGCAAAGAGACCAGGGATGGCCTACGATCGCGGGACGCAGAGAAGGAGAAGGAAAAGGAAAAGAGAAAACAAGACCCAAAAGATCGAAGTGAGAGCAGGATATCTGTTCTCATGGGTCGTAAACGGGGCAAGGTAAGCGGGAACGTGATCATCACTACAAGATGCACTAATAGGTTCGACCAAGACATTGTCATCTACGGATACGAAAAAAACCAATGCCGCTGTGACCTTACCACCCATGCAGATGACCGCAATTCCCGCTACGACTGCGCAGCGTGTCGCCAGCCTCAAGACCAGTAACAATTCGATCTCTACGCCCACAAGTGCAACCTCTATCACTAGAACAGGATCATCGTCTCGCGTCACCTCCCAGACTGTCAGCTCGATGCAGAAACAGTCCGATGCTTCTCTCCGTAGCAGGAACCATCTGCCCACCATCGCAGGTTCACCTTCAGTCGGAACCACCGGATACAGTGCGTCAAAGGACCTGAAAGATGGTCCACCCTCGACTTTACTGAGCTCCATGTCTTCTTTATCTAAAGAAACGCCCACGAAGATACCACGTATTTCGAGTCGTACATCCGCCGCTGGCTCTCCGGGATTGGGAGTGAGCTCAGCGCAGAGCACTCTTGTTGGTCGGCGCATCAGTCTTAACGTTACAGCCCCTTCCACCGACCCCTCACCAACACCTGGTGAGCCGACTACCAACGAATTCGGCGTATTGGATGGCACGGAAACCCAAGGTGGAAAGACAACGACAGCGGATGCCCATACCCGACGTCAATCTACGCGTGTTTCTCCGACGGGCAGCTCGAGAGTGCTTCGCCAGCCCCCCGGTCCACCGTCTGCAGGTGGGATCCCTCGTAAATCGAATCGTGACTCCGTTTCGTTCAGTGCATTACGCAAAGCCTCTACTGGCTCTGTGGCTTCGACAGCATCTGTGGCAGCTCAGCCGAGTGAATCATCGCACAATCATCACCGTTTTTCGGCCCTTTCACCTTCGAAGGGCCTCAAGCTTTTGAGTCCAAAGATTTCCTTGCCAACTTCGCGCACCTCAAATAGCAACAGCAACACGGCGAGTTCAAGTGTACATCGTGCTCAAGCTGGAACGCCCTCGTCAAGCCGTCAGTCCTTGTCTACACCTTCTCCCGTTCCAAGCACAGTGGATGAAGAAGAGCTACTTGGGGATGAGGAGATGCTCCAGTATATCCGGCGCCAACAGGCCAAGAAAATGGCTACTGGCGCAACGCAGGAGGAGTTGGATGAACTACTCAAGTTCCCCGAGCCAATACCCCCGAGTCCCGCAGTCACGCCGGAAGGTACGTCGTCAATGTTTACAGACTTGAGCCTACTTACCGACACTTCGTAGAACTTTTAAAGAGCTCCCAAGCGCAATTCTTGTCAGCTTACGAGCGCGAAGAGTGCCTCAACTATCCTCAGGTGTACTGCGTCGGTGCAGGCAGCCAGAAGAAGCAGGCTCATCCAGACTTTTCTGCCAATAACTTTGGGTACGACGACGAGCGTGGCGACTACCTCGTTGTCAACCACGATCACCTTGCTTACCGCTATGAGATCGTGGATACGCTTGGCAAGGGCTCGTTCGGTCAGGTCCTGAATTGCAGGGACCATCAGACTGGTGAGTCTGTTGCGATCAAGATCATCCGCAACAAGAAGCGGTTCCACCATCAGGCTTTGGTTGAGATCAAGATTTTGGATAACCTTCGCAAATGGGTATGTAACATTGACCTTGAACCCTCGCTCCTATTTGAGCTGCATTCCTCAGGATCAAGAAGAGAAGCACCATGTCATCAAGATGACTGAGCACTTTTACTTCCGGAATCATCTCTGTATCGCGATGGAACTGCTCAGTATTAATTTGTACGAGTTGATCAAGGCCAATGGCTTCGTCGGCTTCACCACCACGTTGATTCGGAGATTCACAAGTCAGATGATCATGTCTTTGTGCTTGATGCGCCACCACAGGATCGTCCACTGCGATTTGAAACCAGAGGCGCGTTTTTGAGATCCCTCCCCCATGACTTTGATCTGACACGACATGCAGAACGTTCTATTGAAGCATCCAGCTAAGAGTGCGATCAAAGTCATTGACTTTGGCAGCAGCTGCTTTGAACACGAGAAGAGTAATTGGTTTTTGACTGATGGTCACTTTTCTCTCTGACCTTGCCCATAGTCTATACGTATATTCAAAGTCGCTTCTACCGTTCCCCTGAGGTCATCCTCGGCATGAACTATCATATGGCCATTGACATGTGGAGTTTGGGTTGCATCCTTGCTGAACTGTTCACTGGGTTTCCCATCTTCCCGGGGGAAAACGAGCAAGAGCAATTGTCGTGTATCATGGAGGTTCTTGGGCCCCCAGACAAGGACTTTGTCAACCGCAGCTCCCGCAAGCGGCTCTTCTTTGGTATGTTGTACAGTCTGCAACCTGGTCCTTCACTCACGTGTGTCTAGACAACAGTGGCGCTCCACGACCAGTGGTGAACTCCAAGGGCCGCAGAAGGAGACCTGGGACCAAGTCCCTTGCACAAGTCCTCCGGTGCCAAGATGAAGATTTCGTGGATTTCATAGCCCGCTGTTTGGTTTGGGATCCTGAGCGACGGATGAAACCCCAGGCAGCCTTGCAACATGCGTTCCTCAAGGCTGGTCGTCGTAACAAAGTCACCAGTCCTTTGCCTGCCACAGCGAAAGCGCTGCTGTCGTCGTCAAGTCTCACCAGTTCCCGAGTTTCCAAAGTCACTGAGACACCGAAGAAATCGCAGATCAGTGCGCCAACTCCCTTGACTGCTCGAACTACCCGAACCCTTGCGAACGGGGTTACTTCCACTCCTTCCCACTCGACTTCAATGGGTCCGAGTTCGCGTACATACCGGTCATCTCAGTCACACGGCCTTTCGTCCCAATACTCCAACCGCACGCTAGGGCTAGCAGTGAGTCGTCCATCATCGGGGCAGCCTTTCGAACAGGAGCTTATGGGATGGCTCCAGACGACAGCTACTAAATAAGTGACTGGTGTGGTCTGAATTAATCTGTTTTCCTCAACTTCTAGTCACTTCAGGGAACCTTTACTAGTTACTAGAGCCCCTAAAGCAAAGAGCTGGCCTTGCCTTTTCTCAGGAATACCCCTGGTCCGCTGTACTTTACCCCGCTTGTTTTTTTGCATGTTATCCGTAGGGATTCCGCACACTATCATAATGCTCGCATCGCTCAACCGGTTGTTTGAATCATCAAAAGTCCAAGTCAACCCAGTCTTTGTCTACCTACATAGCGTACCATAACATGTAAAGCCAGACCACTGGCATGTCGATATCATACATTCCAAAGTCATCGTGTCAACGATGCCGATGTCTGTTCCAAACACGGTGACAGCTCCTTGGCTAGTAAACGTTCTCCTGGATTCCACTTCCAACACTTGTTCAACATCTCCCATAGCCCGTCAGACATCCAAGGCACTGCCTCGGGTACCTCTGGGCGCAGCGGCAACACCCCCTGAACGAGGTCCTGTGCGACGAAGATGTCCCTTCTCCGATGCAAATAAGGAGGCTTCATCGTGAGGAGCTCGAGCACGCTCATGCCGAACGCAAAGACGTCCGAGGCCATCGTTGGCGTCGCGTCTTCGTCCTTGTTGAGCTCCGGGGCATGCCAACGGACGGCGGACGTGCTGGAGAGGATGACCATGGTCGGTTTACCGACGACGTCGGTGAGAACCTGGGTGAGGCCGAAATCGGAGAGCGTGACGATTCCCTGGTAGAAGGAAAGAGAGGGGGGGAGTGAGCACTGATCAGGAAAGGGAAGGTGATGCGATCTTACGTCTTCGGAAACCAACATGTTGCTCTGTACAGCGTTCTGACGATTAACGTGGACGGAACCCGAAACGAGATGAGCGTAGACGTACACATTTCACTGGGAGGCGTCGTGGTCAGTAAACGGGACTTGTAGGACGGGACTTGCAGACTCACGAAGACCATGCACGATCTGTTGGCTGTGTAGATACTCGAGACCTTGGGCCGCTTGACTGAGCTGGGAACGCGGTCAACAACGCTGTCGCTTGAGAACATTAGAGGGAGCCTACCAGTTTCAAAGGATTGACGTCTGGGGTTTCATGGCGATAACTGTTGATCATCGTTGAATTGACATCGAATCAATGTCACGGAAACACTCACTTCAGGACATTGTCCAATTGCCACGGAGAGACCTAGGGACAAGCATGATCAGTGGTGGGTCGCAGAACCCAAGTCAACGTGACAACTTGCAATGTGGATGGGTCCCATATTGGTTACGATGCCCAGCATTGGGAGCACATTCTCGTGCTTGAGTTTCGACCAAACAGTGATTTCATGCTCGAAACGCTACGATAAGGTGTTGATTGGACAGACTGAACAGAACATGCCGCTGGGCAGACCACTGACCATTTCCAACCTCTTTGCCTTGGGATCATGGTCGCTCATAACCCGCAGCGTCTTCAATGCCACCTAAAGATATATGATAAGATGGTGCACCAACATAAGTATATATATATGTGCACACCTTTTTCTCTCCCAGCCAACGACCTTCAAATATCTGACTATACGGCCCACCGCGAACAGGTGCTGGATTCGTCTTTTTAACCTGGTTGTTCAAGATTGGTATGGTGGGTGGAATGTTGGTGAGTCGATGGAGGTCAAGTAGCGCCAGCTCGATCTGGTTTTGTACAGTTGTGATGGGAGAAGGGGGGCGGGAGCAAGTAGGAGATTCGTCGATCTGCCGACCACCACTAAGGAGTGTGGTAGACGGAACGGGAGCCTCTTCGCGAAGTCCTACAAGGCGCTGTAGCAAAGTTTGATCGAAACCTATATCCTGCTGTGGCGGAAAAAAAAACCTACCTCCTGGCCCAAACGCATAAGTTCATATGCTGCGTTTCCACCAGACATGTGCTGCTGAACAGCTCGTTCTATTTCTGTAGGGCTGATAAGGAGCTGTTGCAGTGTCTCCGTCAGGGCAGCTTGGTGCTGGTGCATCATATCCATCGAACGTTGCTGCATGCGCAACACTGCAACGGGATTTGCAACCTATGGACGTATGAGTTCGTGGTCAAGTCAAGGCGGACCTGACTGACATGCAGCCGCTCCATAGCATGATCGACATCAGCATAACACTTGTCCAGATCACGAGCGATCTGCGCACTCTTGACTGCGAGCCGGACACGCGTCAGAGAAGAATACGAGTGGGTAAGATGAACTCCCTTACGGAATCCCTTGACTTTGCCACAATCCGCCCATTTTCGCAAACGACGGTGAACGGTCGCCAGGACGCTAACACGGATCCGATGAACTGAGTTGAGAGATTGGGCAACAGAACCAGCACTCACGCCTCTGCTTCGTCGAATGCAGCAGTCAGGTCAGTGCCGGCCAACAGGGAAGACTGTTCGTTGATGAAGATGAGTAGCATTGTACACCGCTGAACCAGCTGCGCACACTTTTGCTGTTAGAGACAACAGGGATGAGGGGGGTGGCAATAGTCTTAGCAAAAGACAATGATGTTCCAGAGGCCGTTCACCTTGTGCACGGAAACTTGTGAGCAAGCTGTATTGATCATCTGTAATACCATCACGCCTCCCGCGGCAAAGGGGACACCAGATAGTGTTGCTGCTAACTGAGCAACACCCAACGTTGGTCCGATGATATTGGCCGCCATAAGTGCGAGAAAATGGCAATTTCGAATGTGGTGGAAGGATCGGGTCCAAGAGTCTGAGGTACGAAGAATGGATGCCCGTAGCAAGGGTTACCCCGAGTCACTGTCTATATACCCAGCCTTGTGCGCGGAAAAGGTATGCGGACCCTGCGCATTGAAGGAAACTATCCGTAGAAACGAGTTAGGAGGTCACGTTTCACTGCATGAAGGTCCAGGTGGACCCACAGCATTCTATATCCTTCCAGCCTCTTACGTGTGCATTAGCTGTCACGTCCACGGGACCACACGCCCGTCCCGCTATGAGTCAGGTGTGAAAAACTCGTACAAAATAGTTCACGCACGCACTAGAAATGCGGGACTGGCAGTATCGTGATGCGGTTAGCTCCAACATGAACAGGAAATTTTGAATTACAAGTCATCCTCGCGGGTGGCATTGCCATCACTGCATGGTCGCGGTGACTCCACTGAGCCGCTCACAGCTCGGAGAAGTGACGTCTCGGGTTTTCCGAGCAGCGGTCAATCACGTCGGCGGTGTGAGCGGGCTGTTCGTGCTTGCCGACGGACGCGATTACACCGCGATCAAGCCGCGTGCTGTGCGGCGGACTTACCCAGTGCCCTCAGTACCGTGGTAAATCTAAGATGGGTCGCAAACGACAACGTTCGCTGGTTGCCTTGACTGACGACGATGACGAACAACCCGTCGTTACCATCGACAAATCCGAGTCTGCGCAAGACCAAGACCAAGACTCGAAATCACAAACGGACGAGCTCCCCGAGGAGCGCAAGAAGGAGCTCGATATCTGGGACGCGTTCAAGGAGGAACACCACGAAGGTCCGTTTCCAGCGCATCCTCGACGCGTGCACACACCGACTTCTCTCGTGTTCAGTTCTCGAACAGCTGCCGTTGTCGTTGCATCGCCAGTTCAAGCTGATGCGCGAATTGGACTCTCACAGCGAAGGTGCGTCCGGGGGGTCTCTCTGGTCGCTCGTATTGGTGTCTCTGACACTTTGGCCGCGTGCAGTTTTCCATGCAGACCTCTTGGCATCAGTTCGGCGGTACATTCACCTGCGAGAGAGCTTAGCGGCACGAAACGCTCAAAGCAACTCCTTTTATGCAGAGGGTGCCCAGCCCAATTCAACGGACGTAAGAAATTCGGACGCTGATCAGGGAGGTGATATGTCCCTAGATGCAATGCAGGTCGACTCTGGTGAACCCTCACACGGTAAAGTGATTGTCGATGACAACGGCGTGAATGCGGGGCCCCCTGTGGCATACCAGCCAAAGCCAGGAGAGACGACACGTACGCTGCTCCAACACATTGCCCAAATGTCCGAAGAGGCTATTCGGACTGCCGAAGAGAAAGTAAACATTGCGCAGACTGCATATGAGACTGTAAGAGAATCGTCTACTCTTTCCCGCGTTTATATGACTCGTGCGTTCGTGCGATAGGTAGACCGCCACATCCGCCTTCTCGACCAAGCTATTAAAGAACAAGAGGCTGCCATATCCCTTGGCGTTCGTCCCGGCACCCATCTAGCCCCGATCCTTCTCCCGGACCTCGTCGTCCCACGATGGGCACGTCCCCCGCGCGTCGAACACAGTCCCGTCCCATCGCTTTCTCCCGAGCCAGGGCTGTACGTCGAAGATTCCCCAATCATCGAGCTTCCCCCATCACATATTTCTTCACCCAAGGCACCAAAGAAGGGGAAGAAAGCTGCTGCTCCCAAGCCCACCAAACCTGAGAAAGAGGAGCCTCATCCACCCGCTGTAGTTGGTAGCGAAGAGCCTGCCGTGACTCCTCGCACGCGTCATACGGGTGTCCGCCTTACTATTCCTGCCCAACATCCGGCCACAGAGCCGAGCGTTCCAGCGGACCCGAATGAAGATCGGTATTGCTACTGCAACCAGATATCGTTTGGAACGGTGGGTATTGTCGCTACTTTCTTCTCTCGTCGGCGCGCTCTGGTTCCCTAGTGTTTCTGCCCTTTTTGTTCTTTGACTGTTGCTTACTTGGGATGGTGTCATAGATGATCGGATGTGACAACTTTGAGGGGTGTAGATTGGAATGGGTAGGTTGTTTTCACCACTGTCTTGAGTAAGGTACCGACAAAACACTTAGTTTCACCTCGGATGTACTGGTCTTTTGGAGGTGCCGAGCAAGAAGACGAAATGGTACTGTCGGGAATGCAAGCCTAAGATGATGCAGAGGGGGAGATCTAGAATGTAAGGTTCGACGATACAAGCATGCCAACATCAAAGCTAGAGAGCACGACGGCACTAGTACATGTGGTATCATACAAGGAATAACTTATCCTATAATAACCAGAGTCGATTCGTGAACTAGTCCGCGGTGACGCTCATATTGAGCTTGTTGGCGAGTGTCTCCATATATACCTCTGCAGATGGACATCAGCTAAAGTGATCGGCTTGACAGGGAAAGTCTACCTGTTTCATGGCGAAGCTTCCAATACTCGGCGAGGAGCTCGTTGAGCTCGGCTTCGCTTTTCTTGAGGTGTTCCGCTATCTGAGTAGCGTGTTAGATGAATACCATGAACGAGGCAAGGAAGTGGGAAAAAACTACCTTTGCCTCGATGTCATCGGCCTCTTTGCGGAGTTCCTCCACTTGTTTATCGTTATCGCGCCGTTCGATGTCCATTTGCTCGTATTCACGTTGAAGCCGTTCGATGGTCTGTTGGCTTGCCTGACGCTTCTCTTCTGCATGCCTCTGAACCCGTTCGAGCTTTTCTTGGGCATTCGCGAGCTGTCTGTGCACTCGCTAAGACGCTGCATAAGCGGGGGAAAGCTAAAACGGGGAGAAGAGGACAACGTGCCTCCTTTTTCATTTGGAGTTCGATCCGTTCGATCTTTTTATAGTCTAGGCTATCTTTGACGTCTGCGAGCTCCTTTTGGGAGCTTTCTAGGAGTTGAGCTTCTTTCTCGATGGTCTGGAGCTGTTCTATGCAGCTCCGTACGTCCTAGGGGGTGAAAGTGGGTTGAGGAGCAGATGGGCAAGAATGGAAAAGGTGGGACCTTTTCGATGTTTGTCAAGACGGCGATCTTTGCCTGGAGATCTCTTGCCTTTGCTTCGTGCATGGCAAGAGCCTTTTTGTCCTCGATGGCGGTGGCACCCATTGTAGTGATGTTGCGCTTTATCCTTTCGGGACTTTGGACGATCCTGCTCCTGGTGCGTTGTATGTTGTCCAAGAGGAGGGATGTATCGGAGTTAATGTTTTCCTTTTTCAAGATGATGTTTGCTTTCTCGACCTTGAGGGCTTCAATGTCCTTTACAACTGCCTGAGTTGTTTCTTTGGTGGCCATGAGATGGGCTGTTATCGCTGCGTTTTCGGCGCGGAGTTGGTCGCACTTGGGCTCGTCTTTTGCGCGCTGGGCCCTGGGACGTTTCTCGAGAGGGGACGACGATGTGTCGAGGATGGTGCTTACTTGAGCGTGTTGAGTTTATGTTGGAGAGCAGCGAGTTCCTGGGCGACGTGCTCTCTCTCCTCGATGATGGTGGTGGACTGGTCACGGAGGTTGGCCACAAAGGGTGTGCACTGTTCTGCAAACTTGACGAAGTTGATAAAGGCGGAGAGAACGAAGCGAGTGCGCTCTGCGTCGGGGAGGTAGAGGTCCTTTGCACTAAAGTCCACGATGCGGGCGGCAATTGCAAAGCGGGTGAGGTGGTAGAGGAGAAAGTTGTGTGCGACGCTGGCGACGTAGAGATCCTGGAAGGGGTGAGGTCGGTCGAGGAAGGGGAGACGAGACATACTGTGTTTGGGTCATCCAGGGCAGCGAGTGCGTTCTGTACGGGGTCGTGTAGGACCTCTGGTGCGATGGAGGTGACCTGTTCGAGACAGGCGGTGTACACGCTTGTGACAAAGTCGGACGAGGGACGGGCGAGCTGCTCGTTGCTGACTGAGAGACCCCACTCTGAGAGTGCGGTCATGATCTCTGGGATGGGCATATTCGGGAACCAATACTGTCCAGCCATTCCGGGGTGATGACGGTAGTGATGATGTTCGCGTCGCCGCGATCACGTGGTCTTTGATTGGACGCGAAAGGTGCCAGTGATTATCCGTTTCATCGACTTGTCCTCGTCGAGCTCCCATGTCCGGTGCAGATCTTCCCCCAAAACTGCCCAGAAAGGTCTTTTCGCGGTCATTGTGGGCTTCTTCTTTTCCTGACCATTTCAAAGGCAACGTCCAAGTTCAAGCCTGCCACTGCCAACCCGGGCACGACGCCAACATCGTCCACCGCACCGGGTACGTGGCCCGCAGTCATCGCATGTCCATCCTCATGTTCTTTGCTCAAGTACGTAAGACGAATCCCCTCCCTGCGTTCTCAACACCCGGTTTCAACAAGAAACCGAACCCACCCATGTCCGCACCCCCCTCTCGCGACGTGCTCGACATACCCAACTTTACCTCGGTGCCACTCCCAGCAACAGCAAAGCGCATCGCTGCCGACTTCTCCGACCGCCCTCAGGGCTCTCCCTCAAAGCGCTTCAAACCCTCCTCTCCCCTCGGCATCGAACACACACCCCACAAGACCCCAGGGGGAAATGCTTCCGCTTCAACTCGTCACTGGTCCCCGGACCGAGGAGAGACATCCAGCGAGGTGGATTCCCTCAACTTGGGTATTCGTCATACTGAACCCCCAGCTGACCCTTTCAAGTTTTCTCGTAAGCTCCCCTTGTCCTTTTCCTCTCCACGTCCCCTCCCGCCCAACACGTCCACCCCTCAAAAGGCATCGGTTGACTTTTCCGACCTCAACTCAGTACGTCTTTCTTTCCAGCCATCTCCACCGTCTCTTACATCTACCAGAAATCGCTAGATGACCTCAGGTCTTTACTCTCATCGGACCAGAATTTTCGCGCCATGCTCGGGCAAATGATATCTGACCATATCCTGAACACTCAAGATCACGATATCATGATGCTCTCCCTTTGCTTGTCAGTGCCTTCCCTCGCACCATCTTTGTCGGCACCTCATTTCGTTGTAGATCCCAGTTAGATGACCGTATTCGCGCTCTTAAACAACGCATCGCCGCCCTAGACGCTGTCGAAGAAGTCGAGACTCTTCGATCGTTCCCTGCTCCCCTCTCCGTATTGCCTTTAGCAAGCTCCTCCTCCATCTCCACCACCAATCAATTCGATACCAGACGCACCCCACCCCCTTCTATGGCTATTTCGGACACATCCAACACAACACTTGACACCATCGCCTCGGCCAATGTTACTTCCACTGTGACCGAAGACATTCCTATGACAATTGATTCGCCAGACATCGTCGAACTTGATTTAGACATATCTGCAAGAACGCTTGTTGTTGGCGACAGCGACGATGCATATTACGACAAGTTTGACCCGATCCCAGATGACTTCGCCTTCTTCGACATAGAACAGCCCGAAAACCCTTCAGGCACTACATCAGCTTCGTCCATGTCTGTTCCAGCTATTCCCTCGACTCCTGGCGGACGCATAGATCATACCTCTTCACCATATTATAAAGAAGTCATCTCGATTCTCAAGAATACCTTCAAGCTGTCAACTTTCCGCTGTAACCAGCTAGAATGTATCATTGCCACACTGGACGGCAAAGATGTCTTTTATCTCGCCCCAACTGGGGGTGGTAAATCTCTTTGTTTCCAACTCCCCGCTCTCTGCGTCACCGGCAAAACCCAAGGAACGACCTTTGTCATATCTCCCTTAATCTCGCTCATCACGGACCAAGTCGCAGCCCTGCGGAAGAAGGGTGTTCCTGCTTTCCCTCTCACCAGTGCCGCAGAGGAAAACGAAGTCCGGCAAGCGATGCGCATGATGAGGAGTAACTCCGAGGAAAAGCCAAAGCTCGTGTACACCACTCCAGAAAGATTACAGAAGAGCGATTCTCTTAAGGATGTCGTAGATCAACTATACGAAGAGAAGCAGCTGGCAAGATTCGTGATCGACGAGGCACATGTCATCGGAAGCTGGGGAAGAGATTTCCGTGCCTCTGTAGGTCTCAAGTCTATCATCGCTTCTGCTGACCCCCGAAAAGCCGCGTTCCTGATTTGAGCACCAAGTATGCAGAACTGAATATCCTCCGCAAGAACTGGCCCAATGTTCCCATCATGGCGCTTACCGGAAGTGCAAACAAAGATGCGATCGAAGATATCAAACATAATCTTGCGATGAGAGACCCTGTCTCCCTCGCCCAGTCTTTCAATCGTCCTAACCTACACTATTCAGTCCGCAAGAAACCAACCCTGAAGAAAGACCTCGTGCAAAATATTGCGGGATTCATCAAGACACATCACCCAGACGACACCGGCATCATCTATGCGTTGTCGAGAGCCGAGTCCGAGGAAATGGCACAGAAACTCAGGGAAGAGTGGGGAATAGAGGCTAGACATTACCACGCAGGTATCAACAACGAGGAGCGAAAGATCAATCAGGATGATTGGATGGCAGGGAGATGCAAGGTTATAGTGGCCACGGCACGTATCGGTACTACGGCATGGGTCATTAGGGCTCACCTCCCAATAGATTGCTTTTGGGATGGGAATTGATAAACCAGATGGTATGCGTCGTTATACTCCCTGAGGATGATGGCCCTGACATACGTTCAGTTCGATTCGTCATTCACGCAACGTTATCAAAGAACATGGATGGGTACGCGCCACTTCGTCCGACTAGCCGGTACCCGGATTGACGGACGCCTTAGGTATTATCAAGAAACAGGACGAGCAGGCCGAGATGGTCGATCCTCCGACTGCGTTCTTTGTAAGGGTTTATATTCTCTAGACCATCGTAACTGAAGACATATGTTTGCCTCTCGCTTCCAGTCTACACATATAGTGATGCTGTCAAAATCGAAAAGATGCTTCGGAATCCCAACAGCAACGACCCCACACGCGATAAACGTTGCGATGCGGAAATCGAACGCCAGGTCACCAAGCTTTCAGGTGTCATTGCTTATTGCTGCAATGAATCTGATTGTCGACGTGTGCTCCTTCTCCGTCATTTTGACGAAGAGTTCAAGCCAGAGGATTGCCACAATCAATGCGACAACTGCCACAGGCCTGGCACGCTTATCCAGCATGATTTCACCACAGAGGGCCAGCAAGTCATTCGACTCTTACAAGACATGGCGGCCGTGAACAACAGTCGTGGCGTGACACAAGGCCAACTCAAGGATACATGGAAGGGCAAGAACAACAAAGCTGTTCAACAGTACAAGGGGCTTTCCTTGTACGCTTCCGGTAAGACACTGAGTGCCCCCACCGTTGAACGTATATACAACCACCTCGTCACCGAGGGGGTCATCTCGACGTATAGCGTCGCATCTAGCAGCGGCTACTCGAATGCTTATATTCAGGTAACTGGCGTTTTTGCGTACCCCGCCCGTAGACGCTGACATGTCATTAGCTCAGTAGTGCTGCTCCGGATTATCTGCATGGAGGTAAACAATTGGTGTTGTCCTGGAAAGAAAAAGAAGATCCCAAAGCGTCCACAAAGAAGGCAATCGTAAAGCCTGCGCCACGCAAGAAGGGCAAAGAACCTGTTCACCAGCCGACATCGAATTACCTTAATTTGTACGAGGATATCGAAGATGCAGACGATCCGTCCGAAGCGGAAGTGCTCAAAGATGTGCTTGACAATACTGATGTGCCCGAGCCGACGACATCTAGGGCCCTGCAGGCTGGTACGTCGCGGTCAACTGGTTTGATTGACCGTTCGGCCGCTGTGCAAAGCACGCCAGTCGCAGTCCCGAAAGATGAGCCTGATGTGAGGCTAGAGCGGTTGAAAGAGGCGAGACGTCTGGTAGGTGTTTAAGATTAGCTTTCTGGTCGACGCGTGGATCATTCTCGCAATACAGGTCTCGGAGAGGTTCAGGAGATACCCAGAGGACACCATTCTACAGGATGATACCCTTCAAATGTTGGCATTGACTGACCCAAAAGGTATGCTGTGATGACCGTCCGTCTACGGCAAATCAGCTGACGAACGGATATGTACCACAGATGAACAGGCATTTAAAAGTATTCTGATGGACTGTGAGGAACCAGGGGAGGTTGAGAACAAATGGAATTCCTATGGTCAAGAATTCCTTGCCGCCCTATGTAATCCGTAAGTTTTGACGCGGGTTCGGGAACACTCATCCACTGACATGGGGAGAACAGATCTCACACGCGCAAGCCGTTTGATACCGCCAGGATGCGTCGCGACTTTGCGTTTAACGGATAAACGCTCTTTAATCCGTCTCATTCATTCCTGTTTCCTCTTGCTTTGCACATATCATGTATCGTTTTATGCATCACTGCACCAGCCTTAGATTATCGCAGGGCACACTGTAACATAACACAAATACTGCAATGAAAGACGAACCATTGACGAGACAAAGTGTGGAACGAAAAGGACACCTCTGGAAAGCAACTGGAAGCTAATACCCACCCCCACCGGCTTGCGAAGCTCTCTGCGACGCCATCTGTCGACGTTGCGCGTCCTCGAGTTTGGGACAATTTGAGATGCCATGACCGAGACCTGAAAGGAGCGTGAATATCACGGGGGTGGAGAGAACGAGCATGACCTTACCTCCGCAGACCGGACATCCCTTGAGCGACCCGCCTTGCGCCGCGCGTGAATCCTGGATGGTTTGCAAGAACGGAGGAACCCTATCCACAACACCATGTGTTAACATACAAACAGCGGGTAAAAAGAAGAACCAACGCACTTTTGCCCCGCCTCCATCAACAAGTACTTGAGATCCAACAACGTCTGTTCGGGCGTACTCATGTTGACAAACGTCGTCGCAATGCCCGTCTTGCCGCTCCTGCCCGTGCGCCCGATCTGATGCACATAGTCCTCGATTTCTTTCGGCATGGAAAAGATGATGACGTGTTGGATGTCGTTGAAGTCGAGTCCTTTGGAGGCGACGCTGGACGCGACCATGACGTCTTTGGCGCCGGATTTAAAGGACTTGATGGCGTATTGACGTTCTTCTTGAGCTTTTGGAGGGCGGGGCGTCAGGCATCAGTTAAAAAAGATCTGGTACGAGTGTCTATGACAACGTACATTTCGAGCCGTGGATCGCGACTGCTTCGACGCCTTTCAAGAGGAGATATTCATGTATATCTGTGCCGAGAGTAAGTGAGACCCGCTCGTGCCATCAGGGCGAATGGACGTAGGAACGTGCACGAACCATCGACCTCGTTCTTGCTCTCGCTAAAGATGATCACGGGCGGCGCCGTCTTTTGTAGACACTCGAGGAGGTATACCATTTTCGCCTCTTGCTTGACGTATTCGACCACTTGCAGCACGTCCAAGTTGGCAGCGCCTGCACGGCCAACGTTTACGAGCACAGGTCTGACGAGTGATTGTTGTGCAAAATCTTGAATCTTTCGCGGCATCGTGGCAGAGAAGAGGAGTGTCTGGCGTTGACGCTATATAATGCAGGTCAGAAACACGGGCTCTTCGGAAGGCGACGATTAAGAGACGCACTTTGAAGAAACTCATGATGTTTCTGACGTCGTCTTCGAACCCCAAGTCGATCATGCGATCCGCTTCGTCCATACATAGATACTTGCAATTCGCAAACCCGAACCTCTTCTTCTCCAACATGTCAATCAGTCTGCCAGGTGTGGCAACGACGATGTGAAGTCCCCTGTTCAATACGTGGCTCTGCTCGCCCATGGCTATGCCACCTATGCACAAGAGCGTGTTCAGAGGAGGGTATTTGTGATCTTTGGATATGGCAGCAGTCCATGAGAGAACATTTTCGTACGTTTGCGTAGCAAGCTCGCGTGAGGGACAGAGAACGACACCCACGGGACCTTCGCCACGGACAAGGGGAAGGCGGACCTCGTCTTCGAGAGCGAGCATGATGAGGGGAAGACAGAAGGCAAGGGTCTTTCCGGAACCTGTGAACGCAATCCCAATCATATCTCGGCCAGCAAAGCTGCACAACGTGAGCGCGCTGGGTTGTACGGCGAGAAGAGGAAACGTACGCAGTGGGTATGCCTTGAAGTTGGATGGGGGTGGGAGTGGTGATTTTCTTGGACTTGAGGAACTGAAGCATGGAATCTGGTATTTTCATGTCCTGAAACATTATGAGAGTCCTTAAGTGTAGAATGTGGATATTCCACTCACTTCAAAGTGCTCGATTGGAAGTGGTATGTCCTCGCCATCGACGATGATGTGGTACTTTTCGCGTAGACGTCGGTGCTGCTCTTCTGTGCGTTCACGGATATATTTTGGCGGTCTCCATCTGAGGGAGAGATCAGGTGAACGTATTGCGGGCAGGGCGGGACACGTACGAGGTCCTGAGCGACTCTGAATACTGTATACCCTTTGCGAGCTCCAGGTCCGAGGCGAGCTTTCTCCTACTAGCTATTGCAGCGAAGATTTCAGCGTCGGCCTCCTCAGCCTTTTCTACGTCAGTCTTCTTTGCATCTAAATGGTGGGGGTGGTGAGACGAGATGAAGGTGAACACAACACGCCTACCCTCTTCAGCCTTGCGGGAATGGACCTCCTGCGCCTCCAAGAGGAGCGTCCTCTCCTTCCTTGCCCCTTCCCTGCGTCTCTCTTCTTCGCGTTCCTCATCCTCCTTCTCGAGCAGCTCCTCTAGTTGTTTCCTTGCCTTTTCCCGTGCGTCCGAGGTGGATGACAGCGCGGAGAGCTTGGCGAGTTTGGCTTCGCGTCGTTGAGCAACGGGGACGTACGGTTCGTACCTGTCGTCCTCGTCGTCGAGCTTGTAGGTTGGCGGCGAAGGCGAGCGTTGGATGCGACACCGTTTCTGTGTCGGATCGGACATGTCGACGGAAGCGGTGGACAAGGTCGCGCGTCTTGCTCGAGCACGATGGCTGACCAGTTCGACCCGACGACGCACCCCCACAGACGATGCAAGTCCCTTCCGCTCCTCCTCCATCTCCTCCTTCTCACCCTCACCCTCTGCAGACAACCCGCTCACCAACACACACATACTCGTCTCTCCACACCGCACGAAGCGTCCTTGGCTCGGCCAGACAGAGCCCCCCGCACCGTCCAATCTTCCTCGGTATGACAAGAACTGCTATCTCTGCCCAGGAAACGCCCGCGCGAATGGGTCGATCAACGAGGACTACAAGGCCACCATGGTGTTCGAGAACGACTACGCTGCCGTTCTCCCGCCACCGGGACCTGCTGCCCCTGCTGCCCCCCACCCCTTGCTGACCACCGAACCGATCCAGGGTGCTTGCGACGTCGTCTGTTTCCATCCAAGGCATGACCTCAGTCTGCCCACCCTCAGCATAGACGACATCGTAGCCATCATTGAAGAGTGGACACGTATATACCATCATCGGGGCACTCAGGACGGCATCGAATATGTCCAGATCTTCGAGGCAGGTCGCGTCTTATTCCAGCAAGTGCATCGGTTGATCACAGGAAGATCAGAACAAGGGTGCCATGATGGGATGTTCCAATCCGCATCCCCACAGTCAAGTCTGGTCCACCTCTATACTTCCCACTCTCCCAGCCAAGGAGCTGAGCAATCTGCGCGATTACGCCCAGTCCTCTGCAGCCACAGCCAATGGTCCGAAGGGGTACCAGAACAAGCCGTGTCTCTTGTGCGAGTACGTCACCTATGAGCGTACCGTGAGGGAACGCATCGTGGTCGAGAACGAACACTTTGTTGCTCTCGTTCCGTGGTGGGCTTACTGGCCATTTGAAGTACTGGGTAAAGGCAAATCTCGCTTGGATTTGTTGCGAGCACTCACCCAGCGGTGCACCAGTGTTATCATACAAGAGGCATATACCCTCCCTGTCCCATTTTACCCCAGAAGAGACCTGCGCATTCGCAGAGGTCATATCCCACGTCACGATTCGGTATGACAATCTCTTCTCCTGCTCCTTTGCCTACGCCATGGGCATCCACCAACGACCCCTCCCGCCAAAGCGTGTCGACGGAGTACTGGTGGAGGACCAGGACGATATTGCACATTTCCACGTCCATTTCGAGCCGCCGTTGCTGAGGAGCGCGACGGTGCGCAAGTTTCTGGCTGGGTATGTCTGGTCAATGATTGATACAGATCAGGGCTGATGGCGTCCGGACAGATATGAGGTCATGGCAGAGCCTCAACGTGACCTCACGGCGGAGCAAGCTGCAGAGCGGCTGAGGGCGTGCTCGTCTGTGCATTATTCGTACAAGCGTGTAGAACCCTTAGACCGTGTTAGGTAGTATCAATTGGTGTTTACAGTAATAACTTTTCGTACACTACGTTCGGCTGTTGGTCACGATCCGCACCAATGGACAAAGGCATTTTGATTCTGAAAACGATCATAAAGACGGGAAGAATGTAAAAGCAGGAGGAGACGATAACCGATGCATACCATTTTGACTCCTAATTCAACATCCGGAGTGGGACGGAAGAGACTGAGACCCCGATGCCGAGCTAGAAACGAGCGTCTGCTGAGATTCGTTCTCATCTTCTGGCTTCAAATCGTCATCCGTTCTTGCACGCTTCCCCTTTCGCCCTTTCCAATCAAACCCTCCCAACTTGGCAGCGGGCCGCATGTCAGTTGGGGACCGGGAAAGGTCACCAGGTCCCAGTGCGATGTCAACGACATGAATGAGACATCGTCCCGCCGTGAAGCCTGTGAGATATCCATGAACGACGACGTGCTTTCCTACTGAAGGCAAAGGGGTTTTGGTGAACCGTGTCGCATTCGGGTAGAAACAACGGAGACGGGCGAGCTGTTGGGGAGCAGCACCATACTGCGAAACGTCGATGTCGAACGCTCTGTTTTCATCAACACTTAGGTTGCTGCGCGATGTTTTTCCGACGACGACGAAAAAAGGAGCTGGCATGGAATCATCATCTTCTGCTAACGGCGGCATAGCAACGAAATGCTGCAAAAGGGTAGAGATGGGTGAAAGAGCCTGGATGCTAAGAAATCCGCTTACCTCGTTTCCGAACAACTGCAACACAGGAGTGTCTGCGCCTGCCGTCATACACGAAACGACACGCGCGTCACCGAAGTAGGCACCGTCTTCAAGGGGTGCAGACGCCCCTCCACCAAAGGTGAAAACTTCGACAGGAAGATCCCCTCCACTGAGAGGAAGAAAGCCATCGTGCTTCCAAAATTGTTTTCCCGCCGAGTACGTGAAGGCGCGTCCATTTCGGACACCAATGATACCAGTGATGTTGCAAGCGGTGGCCATGGTGAGTAGTAGCGAAGAAATGAAGCGAAATACGAGAGAAGAGACAGCTGACGTGACTCGTTGGAAATAAATGGGTGGAGCGCAATGACAAGGAAGAAAAATAGGGGGAGAAATGGACGATCGATGACGATCAACGTGCCTCCGTAAGCAGCCGACGAACGATCCAAAAGACAGGCGGCATGAGGAGACGACAACGGACGGACGCCGTGCCACCATGATCGACGCTCGATTACGACGGGCATAGCGCAGGACCTGTGCGATCACCACCGTACGCTACGCCTCGCGGTGGCGCAGGAACTCACCTTCGTGATATCTGCTCTGGCTGACAGGATAACCGTACGCAGCGCTTGGTGCTGATGCGGTCCTCTCGCCCTCGCGGTTTCTCTGGCTGAAAGGACACCTTCACGCCACGGCTCGCGCTGGAACATGGGGCTTATGGTATCAGAATGAGTAGCGTAGATCAGTGTACCTTTTTATTTGAGACAAACACGGGACAACACTCTTGTCTGCTTCGAGAAAAAGTGATGAGACGGTCTTCTTGTGCTCCATGATGGCGGCCAAGTCAGAGCTCCTCGACGCGCATGTGTCGATCAAACAGTGCAAACGCGCCATAGACGCCCTCCACACATACGCCACCAAACTCGAGGAGAAACGCGCCGAGACCGAGCTCTTGCCGGGCAAGGAGCAACACATATGGCTCCAGATCACCGTCAAGACCATGCATCCAGAACAAAAACTCAAACCGTTTCGAATGTAGGTCGTCTATCGCCATACCGGATCGCCACTCATGGCTGGTTCAGTCCTCTAAAATACCCACTGGTCGATCCCCGGACGTCGGGCGTGTGTCTGATCACCAAAGATCCCCAACGACAATACAAGGACCTCCTCGAACGGCATCAGATCAAATTTATATCTAGAGTCGTTGGGGTGGAGAAACTCAAGGGGAAATTCAAGCCGTTCGAGGCACGCCGACATCTGCTTAAGGAAAACGCCATGTTCCTCGCGGACGAGCGGGTGATACCCCTCCTTCCGCGGTTGCTCGGCTCGAAGTGGTTCGACGCTAAAAAGTACGTGGGTTTTCTAGCGATGCGCGCTCTGCACGCAACTTGACCCGTCGACTAGACAACCTATTCCCGTCTGTCTGACGCGCAAGGATCTCAAGGGCGAGCTCGAGCGGGCCATCGAGTCGTCTTATATGCACCAAAACAAAGGGACATGCACGTACGTGCTCCTATTTCCGTTGCTCTACATGCTTTGGACTCACGCCCTCGTCCAGGTCGGTGAAGATAGCATTGCTATCGCACACGCCCAAGCAAATACAGATCAACCTAGAGACCGCGCTCCCGGTGATCGTCGGTCTTATCAAGGGTGGTTGGGATAATATTCAGAGTCTGCACATCAAAACGAGTACGAGCATTAGTCTGCCGATATGGACGTGTGATCTTGGGAGCGAGGAAGGTGGACGGTGGAATGGATTGGTTGCAGAAGTTGAGGAAAAGGCAGAGTCAGAAAACAGTGAAAAGGAGGAAGAAGAGGAGCGTGACGATGATGAGGAGGAGGAGGAGAAAGAAGAACCGGTGAAACCCAAGAAAGCTGTAGGGGTGGGCAAGGGGATGAAACGGCAGTTGGAGGACAAAATCGAACAGCCAAGAAAACGACCAAAGCCAAGTCGAGCAAAGTAACGCAGTTAGTAGGACTAGCCCCTGAACTTGAATGGCATCCATCTGTAGCGAACTAATATCACCTGACCCTAATCACGTTTAGACTTACATCGTCGACCGACGTTGTTCGGACTGCTCGAACTCACAACCTTCGCGCTGACCATGTCACTCCTTGTCTCTACGACCTATTTCCAATCGTTTACCCCTTACTACCCCGTTAGTATATAAGCCCTAGTAGATCGGCAGTCGAGTCTCTTTGCTCAATCGAGGATTTACCCTTGTCTTTGATTGACCGACCGGTATCATTTCGCTCTACGTCCTTGGCGCGAGCTTCGGCTCGTTTCTTCTTACGAGCTACGGTAATACATTCCCCTTCGTTTCTTGCGGTGGGCCGGGGTTCTGATTGATCAATGCAGTTTGGCGTTTGCTAGTTACCAGCTCTTCGGCTGCATCTTGGGGCTTATCACCCTTGTTATTCCCCTGCTCCCATCTTCCAGGCAGAGCAGGGCTGATCTCGGTCACGACGTCGCGGTAAGACCGCCGATCGCCAACTGGTTCTCTCGCGAGGGCGGAAGCATCCAACCGACGCGCTTCACCACTCAGCGAGGCTTCGACCTCGAGGTCTCCAGGACCGAGATCGGGGATGGGGGACAGAGGCATGAGCAAAGACTCGTTGTTTGCTCGCCTTCGAGGGGTAATCGGGGGGTTCCTCTTCCGGGTTCCCGCACTGCGCAATGAATAGCGAGACATATTATTATATTCGAACTTGATAGGGTATTGACGATCTTCGTGGTTGGAATCGGTACTATCCTGGAAGGCCTGACCAGTAGTGTTCCGAGTTCTTCGACGAGAGATCGAAAGAGATAAAGCTGTTTAGATGGAGTTGTAAAGCAGTAGATTCAAAAGAAGATCAAGAACAAAAAGATGTAACGACTGCTAACCGGGGCTGACGAGAAGTTACACAACCAAGAGTCGATCAAAGACAAGGGTAGATCCTCGATTGAGTAAAGAGACTCGACTGCTACATAGTAGTATCTAGTAGGGCTTATATAATACTAACTTCAGGGTAGTAAGGGGTAAACGATTGGAAATAGGTCGTAGAGATGAGGAGTGACATGGTCAGCGCGAAGGCTGTGAGTTCGAGCAGTCAATTAGTTCGCTACACCATCCTTGGCAGACTCGTCGGAATCAGGCAAACTCGACTCTTTGTACATTCAAGAATCCACACCATGCCCGAGCCCAAAGTCCTCTCAACGGAACCCCTCGAGAATGCACATTCAAAGTGAGCTGTCGCATGACGATCCCCCTCAGCTTGACGGGGCGTTCGCATGACTGACATGCACCACGCCCAGGTTCGTCACGTTGACCAAGATTCTCTACCAAGACCAGGACGGTAAACAGGTGCGCTGGTCTTCGTGCGGTCCTCTCAGCATCTGGTCAACGGGCACCAGCGCGTCTGGGAATGTGCCGAACGCAAAGTCGTACAGGGACAAACCGGAAAAGACGGTCGGTCGCCGTCTCTCACCAACTTGACGCTGACCTGAAATCCCGCCTCAGCCGTAGCGATTTTCGCCATCCTCAAGTCCAAGACGAACGCCTTCCCGCTGTCGACCGTCATCATCGAACAATACCGTCCGCCGCTCGATAAATACGTCATAGGTAAGGCACGCCTGTCTCCTTTCCTCTTCCCACCTCATCTCACGTCCCTTTTCCTCCAGAGTTTCCAGCCGGTTCGTGCTCACCATTCCCCTCCATCGCTCGTACTATGACACGCGCATTGACCCACCACCTCGGCACGGTCCCCAGGTCTGCTCAACGCGGCAACGACCGTGGGTGGGCCCAGCGAAGAAGCACAGGTTGCGGCCCTACGCGAGTTGGAAGAAGAAACGGGTTACAAAGCGACGCTCCAAGACGTCATCGAGTGTTCACCTACCGTCGCGTCCGATCCAGGTGCGCACGCAGGCGCATTTATTTACAGAAGGATACCACGCTGAGGCCATATCATGCCGTTCGTACGCAGGCATGACTACAGCGAAGATGAAGCTCGTCATGCTCAAGGTGGAGCTCGAGGACAAGATGGAGTATCCGACCGCCAGTCCGGATCCGGGTGAACATATCATCGTCAGGGTGGTTGAACTGGCCCAGCTGAAGCGCGTGTTAGAAGGTGCGTGTCTTTCGGTCTGTTCGTCTCGGGTTGGCTTGTGGTACGAATGACGTGTTTTGAAGACTACGACGAAAAGGTCTGTGCGAGACGCTATGCGCCCAGGACGTTGCCTGACGTACGGCCAGGGTTTCATTGTAGACGCCAGGCTGTCTCACTTTGCATCGGGGTATGACCTCGCGGAGCGTGTCAGAAACGGACGCCTCTAGCGCCCGACCCAAACCAATCAAAGTACAAACGTGTAGGTTTATGCAGCATCAATGATGTGCCTTTTTCGATCGTTCGATATGTGCTCTCAGCTTTTGCTGCTTCTCCCTCAGCGACGCCTTCTTCTTCCCCCTGACAGCCCCACTACTGAGTATCATCATGATCGGCTTGTTCCTTGCCTTTTCTCTATTCGTCGAACTACTCGGCGTCTCCTTCTTCTTCTTTCCCCTGAGCGAACCGTACTTTTCACGACCTTCGCGGCCTTTTTCGATGGACGCAACACGGTCTGCATAGTCTGCCTTGGCCTTTTTGCGAGGGCCAAGGATATCGTTCTCGGTGATGAACGTGTCCGCCGAGCCATCAGTGGCGGCCTTTTTGGAGGCCTCGAGGGCGGAAAGTTTGCGTTTGGCCTTGGAACCGCCGCCGTTTTCGACTTCCTTTGTCGCGGCTTCGATACGCAGATCATTGAGCAGCGCGAAATCGGCAGGTGTCAGAATCTGTCACAGGTGTCAATCCCAGTCGTGATGACCACAGAAAGAGAAGCGTTCACCTTGGTAGTAGCCAGAGTCGATATCGGGTTGTCCTGTGCCTGAGTATCCTTGTCCGCCTCGCTGATATCTTTCCCCTTGTCTCTGGCTTGAGCCGAAGACGTCTCCTTTTCGTCCTCGCTATCTGATACCTCGAGATCTTCGCCGTCGGAGCTGACGTCCATCCACCCTTCAGAATCCGATTCTGACGAGTCTGTCTCGACGTCCCAGTTTTCCCAACCTGCCTCGTCATCCTCTTCCACTTCGCCCGTCTCGTCTTCGCGGAGTTTCTTGAGGTGAACTTCTAGGAGCTGTGGAGGGTCGTCGTATACTCACAAGGATGAGAATAGGCAGGTACACGTACAGGGAGACCCTCAATGTCCACGGCTGCGTCCGCCGAGTGTCCGAATGGCAACGGCTGTCGGCCACTGCTCATCCCAATACTCGCGTCCTTGCCCTAAAAAAACCCATGAGGACGTACCATGGAAAAGCGAAAAAGAAGACCTGACCCTCTCCCGCCGCTTCAGCATCCCCGGGTTGACCTCTCGGTAGAGCTGCAAGATCCCCCGCGCAGCGGCTGTGACAGTCTTGTCCCTGCTCTTCCTGTACTCGACCAAGTCCCCGAGGAGATCTTCCTCCATGGCCCATGGCTGGCGTCGACACACTTCTCGGATGGCATTGATCCCCGCAGCGATGACTTCACTCCCGACACCGGGATGAACAAACTCTGCGGCGAGTTTCTTGACGACGGGGGTGAGGGCGTCTGGCGGGGTGAGGTCGTGTACGCTTTGTGCGAGTGCGACGAGGATGGCGGGCACGCGGAGTTGGTGATACGTGAGGTATTTGAGGATGTAGGTGTAGAAAGGGAGCACAGAGAGCTTGTGAGAGCCCATGACACGGGAGAGGAGCTGCATGAGGAGGATCTTGTGGTCGAGGGAAAAGCGCTTGTCGTACCGGCTGAGGTTGTCGTAGAGTTTCTCGGCAAAGGACTGTGGGTCGTTGAGGAGCTGCAGGGCAGGGAAGTTGGGCGTGGAGGACTCGGACGCCTTGTTCTTTTTCTGTGGACGGTACGCGTTGTGGGTCGGCAGAGAAGGGGGATGCTTTCCGGACGTACCTTTTTGGCGGCGTTGAGTTGCTTTTGGAGCTTCTTGTCGGCACTTCGGGTTTTCTTGTTGATCTCGCGACGGTGATGGAGTGCTCTGATATCCACTTCCTGTGTGAAATGAGAGTGCGCAGAAGTCGAAGCGAGGTGATACTTGCCTGGTCTGATTCATCGTCGCTGTCCTCCGCGTCTTGGTCGCTGCCAAGGAAAAAGTGAAGGGATGCACTCTGCACTTTGATGACAGGATGGAAGCAGCCGAGGGCGACGATGGACACGGACTTGGCATCTGACCATATCTGCTTTTTCCAGAGCTCCTTTGTCAGAATGACAGCCCACACGGCATCTTCGCCGTTGGGTGGGGCTGCTGTGGTTGCGCGGAGTTTCCCTTTGTCGCCGAGGACATCTGCGTCCATGCCGCGTTCGACCATGGCAAAGAGCATGGCCTGCACTGCGCGGTTAAGCTTGTGGTTCTTGGTGCGGAGGTTGGCTGTGCGGATGTCGGAGAGGATGGTCTTGCGGATGAACGCTCGGAGGGACGAGGAGGTGGTGCGGGGGAGCAAGGGGAAGAGGGACCTGAGGAGACTGGCAAGATGGTTAGGGAAGGCGTGCAGAAGAGGAGGGACGCACTCGATGGAAGTGAGCACGTTTTTGTTGCGGAGGATGACGAGGTTGTGGAGGAGGGTCTTGCGGGTGTCTGGGTTGAGTGCGCCATAGTTTTCGAGGAGAAGAGTGGAGAGATGAGAGGGAAACTCTGCGGTTTCCTTTGGATAGCACACCGCAAGCTGTGCGACAAACGTGACGAGTTCCCGAAAGTGGGCCGCGTTGTCGTCTGGGCTGATTGCGAAGAGCTGTCTGATGCTGTTGTAGTGGTTGTACTGCTGCAGGAATTCTTCGCGGTACCCCGCTGGATCGCGTTTGATCAGATTCTGCAGCTGGGGCAGATTCGCGGCGAGGAGTGCACCCCGTCCCATCGTCTCTGATCAAGCAGTCCTGGATTGGCTTAGTCATCTATCTCATACATGTACACTATGTGTTCTCCGTCGTCACTGTCGTCGTCGTCGCTGTCGTCGCTGGCTCGCTGTTGGCTGGGGCAGCGCCGCGACCACGACCACGCCCTCGCGGCCCACCACGCCCACCCCCACGTGCTGGCTTCGCGTCGCCCTGTCTCTGTTCTCCCGTGGGCTTGCCCGAGTCCCATTCGCGAGCCCCCATCTTCTCCATCTTTCTCCGCGCGTTCTGTTCCCGCGTGCGGTCAACACCCTCCTGCACTTTGCGCGTATGCGCCTGCTTGACACGCTCTGCTTCCTGCGTCTTTCTGAATGCATCTTCGTCCGCTTTGACATCCTAGGGCCTCTGAGTGGCGTTGTCGGCATGCAAGTCGTGTACTTACCAGACGTCGCTGCTTTATCTTTTCGTTCTGTTCTTTGATGCGCTGCATGCGCTCGACGAGCTCCTCCTCAGTGGGCTTCTCCTGTTCCCAGTCAGTTGAGTTCGCGTCAGGATGTGGCGGCACCGACCCGCTGTGGCCCGCCCGTCTTGACACGCTCTGGGTTGACATATGGCTTCTTCTTCTCTGGCTTTGTCTCTTGCTCGGGCGTGTTCGCCTCTTGTTCTGTCGCTGTCTCCTCCGTCGCCGCCTCTTGCTCAAAGTCGAGTCCGAGCGAGTTGGAGTCCGCCATCAAGCGCTACATTCCCACGCACACACTGATCCATATTAAATCCCATGCGATCTGATCTGCCCCTTGCTCCCCATCGTCGACCATGTCCCTCGCAAAAAAGCTCTTTGTCGACGACCCCGACTTTGCCAATGCCATCCCAGGCAGCCGCGTCCTCATCCGCGTCGACTTCAACGTCCCCATGAAAGACGATCCCCACATCGGCCGTTGTATCACAAACCCTGCCGTGCGTACCCGATCCCACGATCGATACCCAGCGCTCAACCGTCATCCCACAGCGCATCGTCGCCGCCATCCCCACCATCAAGTTTGTCCTTGACAAGAGTATGTCCATTCACCGCTTCTCTCCTCTCCACCTGACCCCCGACTCCAGAACCCAGGGCCGTTGTGCTCATGTCCCACCTCGGGCGTCCGGACGGAAAGCGCTCCGCCAAGGACTCGCTCAAACCCGTCGCAGACGTTCTCTCTGAAAAGATCAACAAGCCCGTCATCTTCCTTGACGATTGCGTTGGTCCCGATGTCGAGAAAGCCGTCAATGACGCACAGGACGGTGCAATCATCCTCCTCGAGAACCTCCGCTTCCATGGCGCTGAAGAGGGCAAAGGCCCAGACAAGGTAAAGGTCCCAAAGGACGTCGTAGACGCGTTCAAGAAGCAGCTCACCGCACTCGGCGATCTCTACGTCAACGATGCCTTTGGCACCGCCCATCGTGCTCACGCTAGCATGGTTGGCATCGACCTCCAGAAAAAGGCTGCCGGTCTCCTCATGAAGAAAGAGCTCGAGTACTTTGCAAAGGTCCTCGAGAGCCCCGATCGCCCCTTCCTTGCTATTCTCGGCGGTGCCAAGGTCTCTGACAAGATCAAGCTCATCGAAAACATGCTCGACCAGGTCAACGCCCTTATCATTTGTGGTGGAATGGCTTTCACTTTTGCAAAGACCCTCAACAACGTGTCCGTGCGTACAATTCACCCCTCACTCCTGGAGCTCATCTCTGATCATCGGAAAAAGATTGGAAACTCCCTTTTTGACAAGGATGGCTCGGAAAAGGTTGCTGCCCTCATCGAAAAGGCAAAGGCCAACAAAGTCAAGCTCGTTTTCCCCGTCGACTATATCACTGCCGATAAGTTCGACAAGGACGCCAAGGTCTAAAACGTCCCGTGTTGTCGTTTCGTCGCTAAACCCATTCGTGTAGACTGGCAATGCCACCCAGGAGGAGGGTATTCCCGATGACTGGATGGGTCTCGATGCAGGGCCAAAGAGTCGTGAGCTCTTCCGCGAGACCGTCCTGTCAGCCAAGACGATCCTCTGGAACGGGTGCGTGCGACACCGTACATGCCCAGACGCACAAACCGACCACCCTCTCTTGTAGACCCCCTGGTGTGTTTGAATTCCCCGCCTTCGCGGGTGGTTCAAAATCTCTGCTCGACGCAGCCATCGACGCTAAGAAGCAGGGTGCCACCGTCATCATCGGTGGAGGAGACACTGCAACTGTTGCAGCGCAGTACGGTGCCGAGGATCAGCTCAGCCACGTCAGCACCGGCGGTGGAGCGAGTCTCGAACTCCTCGAGGGCAAGGTGAGCTTTCCTCATATCAAGGTCTACACGAGACTGAGTGTTCCAAGGCCCTGCCCGGAGTCGTCTTCTTGAGCGACAAGTCGGAGTAACTTGATAGATCCACAAAACTATAGACAGAGGGAGATAACACTTGTACTATTAGAACCTGGTCGCTCCCTAAATAACTATATTCGGTTTTTATGGAACACTTGCATTGCTTTTACACTGGCGCGATCATGTCTGAGCCTGGCCCGTCGAACCAATCCGCTGCAGAACGTAGGTTCAGCTCGCCGTCATAAAGTACGCACTGAATACATGACGGCCCAGAGCCTACCAAGAAACGCGACATCGCACGGCTCCAAGAAAGTGCAGATGTCAGGGACGATTCCATGAGCAACGCTCACAAAATCGCGAAAAGTAAGCACACAACGTCAAGGTCCCGCATGCTCGTCGTTCACCACCACGACCCAGTCCACCCCTTTTTCTCCAAACCGAGCGCGTCCGAGTCCTCGACTTTTCAATGGCTCAAACCCGCGCTCGGTCCCAAACGCACGTGTCTGCACGGTATCAACCTCGACCCACCCGCTCGCCCCAAAGTCGCCTTGTTTGACTTGGACGGGACGGTCATCAAATGGATCCCCAAGAAACGCGGCAAGGGCGCAGAAGCGTTGAAGTGGGAGTGGTGGCGCCAATCCGTGCCCAGCAAGCTCAAAGAGCTGTACCAAGACGGGTGTGTTGTGTGTGATCACGGACGTTCTTCCGAGTCCACGTTGACGCGCGTTGGCGCGATGTGCATCCGTTCAGATACGCGATCGTGTTGATCTCTAACCAGGCCCTCCACACAGCAGCGCTACAAGACTGGAAGAAAAAGATACCTCTCATTGCGAATGCGGTACGCTACGTCGCGTTTGTTCTCGCGTCGACCCCGACTTTCTGACACGGTGGTACGCGCTGAACAGCTGCCGGATGTACCATTCCGCATATTTGCTGCGTGTGCAAAGGACGGGTACAGGAAACCGATGCCTGGCATGTGGTACGAGCTCGAGCGCATCTTCAAGGAACAACACGTCGACATTGGTACGTACGTCTGCAACGGGCACAGGAACTCAGAAGACGTGATGCTTCTCCAGACAAGAAGACCGCGTTTTTTGTCGGTGATGCCGCAGGGCGAGAACACGACTTTGCTTCGACGGATCGAAAGTGGGCGATTAATATTGGCATACGGTTTCATACGCCCGAGGTCCGTCCGTATCCACCTCCCCTAACAATATTCACGTAAATCTCTCATCACGGGCAGGAATACTTCCTCGGTCTTCCAAAAGCCCCTTACAAGCTCCCCGGATTCCACGTATCTAGTCTCCCAAAGAGTCGGCTTTACGTTCCCCGTCCATTTTCGAGCTCTGACGTTGTTCATTCTCAGCGATAGATCTTCTTTCCCCACCGACAGCGGACATTATCCCCGTATCGCCCAAACCGGAACTCGTCCTCTTGACAGGCTTCCCCTGCCTCGGAAAATCGTCCTTTTACCGCAGGCACTTTGCGCCCGTTGGATATGTGCACGTCAACCAGGATACTCTGGGAACAAGACCCAAATGCCTGAAAGCTGCAGAGGTGGCCCTCGTAGCGGCCAAGAGTTGCGTGATAGGTGTGCTTTGTCGCTCTCCTTCTCTCTGCGTGGATATGAACGTCAAAGCTAGACAACACCAACCGGGACACCGCAACGAGAAAGTTTTACGTGGATCTAGCCAAGAGAGTTGGCGTGCGTACCCGGTGCTTCGTTTTTGATGGATCGATAGACCTTGCATGGCACAACAACCTATACCGCGCATATAACCAGCCCCCGTCCAATGGAACACAAGTGAGCATGCGTCGTGCGTTTACAGTGCTTCGTCGCTGATTTTTCACCGTCTCGACTTGCCAGCCTCAGAGAGATATCCTCCCTTACTTTGCCTTTACCGGCTTTCGCGACAACTACGAAGAACCTCAGACGAGCGAAGGATTCTCGGAAGTGATCAAGGTGAATTGGGTCTTCGAGGGTGACGAAGAGGCCAGGCAAAGGTGGAACATGTGGTTGCAGATCGACGGCAAGTAAGGCTCGTAACTGGCTGGTCGGACGGCATGCAGACGACGTGATCTATGGCTATGCCACGCCACGACCTCTGACAAACAACAATAGTGCAAAGTGTATAAGTGGCCCTTGCGAATAATAAAAGAAAGGTAGTCTGTCGAATATGGGTGTCTCCCAGAACTAGTTGTCTTCTTGCCTGAGTCCGCTCAAGTTTTTTGTCGCTCTGTACGGCTGGATGAGTGGGTCATGGATGAAAAGAAGCACGTCACGCACTCGACTGGAACACCAAGCACATCGATCGCATCGATGCGCGTCTGGACATCATCGTCCCCACTCTGATTCGACTCGACAAAGACCTAGCCGAGACACAGAGCTCAACACTTGGCGTCAGTCCTACCACAACAAAAGACACGCACATGCAAACTATTCACGTTCGTGAACCGCACAAACTTGAGCGCCACGGGCCGTCCATCGCCAACGTCCTTCTTGGACAGCGTCACGACTTGGACAAAGTCGGCGTCGTTGGTTGCTTCCACGTCTCCAAAGCTGATCGCGGGCTTGTTCACGAGCAGCTTGAGCGTTTTTGGGCCGCGCTCGGGCGCTGCGGAGGATCGTAGGACGAGCGTGCGGATGCGCACCGCTTGGTTGAACTAGATGGAGGTGGCAGTCAGCGCGGGCCAGGCCCTGGTGGGGGCACGGCTTACGTGGATGTTTAAGAGCAGTTGGGCGTCTGCACTGCTCTCGAGGTAGACATCGGGTGCCACGTTCAGTGTCTTGGCTGCGAGAACCGATTTGAGGTCGTGTAGTCTCTCCTCGTTGAGACAGGTTATCTGAGAGACGTCCAAGTGCTCCAACAGCGAGATCTGTCCGAGGGAGGGTCAGAGAGGCAGGCAATATGGCATGACGAAACGAGGTTCGAACGTCGTCTTTGGCTGCAGCCATGGTCGATGTGGTGTTCAATGTTGTCGATAGTGTGCCAATAGGAGGTATTTGCCTGGTGCTTACGTCAACAGCGTCGAGTTTTGTAAAAGCATCGATAACAAGAAATCCGAAAAACAGCAATCCAGTCCAAAGCAACCATGGCGCGGGTCGCTGACCACGCTCGAAAAGAAACGTGCAGGTATTAGGATATCAACCCGAGTAAAGAAAGACGAGGTCATAGCGACTCTAATTCCATCATCCTTCGACCTCCCCCGTGCTAGACGATCACACACTCATCCTTTGCTTGCTGGCGTGTGGGTCGCCCAACGTTAGATCGTTTGTTACCCATGCGTTTCATCTCTGTCAGTCGACTCATCGCGCGCTTGTTCCCTTGTGCTGTGGTACAATCAGTCATCACACATCAAACGTATCGAGGGGAGGAAACGCGTACCTGCCGCTCGCATATACCACCGCTTCGCAAAATCCATGTCCTGCTTGATGCCAATACCAATCTCCGCATAATAACCTACCGCATACTCGGCCTTGCTTAAACCCTTGTTGGCAGCTTTACGTGCCCATAGATATGCCTCCGAGTCGCTCTGTTTGAGGACACCTTCACTGCCCGTTAGATACCATCCACTCAATGCAAGCTCCGCCTCCGAAAAACCCTTCTGCGCTGCTTTGGTGTACCACGCTATGGATCTCCTAGCGTCCACAGGGCACGTGAGGGCGCCATATTCGTAACATTGCCCAAGTTTGAACTGCGATTGGGTATAGCCGAGATGTGCTGCTTGGGTGTAGAGTTGCTTTGCATACGCAGGATCGTGAGCGACCAACCGAGAATCGGGCATCTCGTGAAGCATGGCAAGTTCATGTAATGCATGGGGATTTTCCTCGTCCGCTTGTTCGGCTGCGCGCTTCAGCCAATTGATGGCCTCCCGGGGGTTCTTCTGCTCGCCAAGAGAACCGAGTAAGAGGATCATCCCGAGTTTATACATTGCGGCTGTATCTCCAAGTGAAGCGGCCTTGCGATAAAATGCAGCAGCTCGAGTGGGGTCTCGCCGCGTTCCCGCCCCAATCTCGTTACAGACAGCAACACGGTACGCCGCCGACGGATTGTTCTGCTTCGCAGCCTGCAAATACAAGTGATACGCCCGTTCGTGGTCTACTTGCAAACCGAGTGTTCCTGTGCCATGGCAGTTGGCAAGGAAAAATTGAGCCTCGTCGTAAGGTTCATTTTGCGTTGCAAGTCTCCGGATGGTCTTCAGTGACTCTTGGATGAGCAAATCCCTATACCTCTTCACAGCCCTCTGGTCTTTGGCATCAGCTCCGATCTTCTTGGCAGCCTCGATGAGGTACTTGGCATACAGGAAGTGAGCTTCGGGATCCGGATCCGCTTTGATACGTTGACGGTACTGATCAATGTATTCCTTGGTGTAGGGGGGGGCGGTGAGATCGATAGCCTTGGTTTTACGGGTCGAGAGATTGACGGAAGCTGTGGTGCCCGCCCGACGGAGAGAAGCTCCTGATGGTCGCATCTCGAATTCGGGATCATCGAATCCCTGGGGAAGGGTGGGTGCTGGACCGTATGCTCCCGGGCCTGGCGGGGCTGGTGTCCCTGGAGGACCCGTCGGACCGGAAGGACCTGAGTGGTATACGCCGGATGGTGGGAGATAGGGCATAGACTGACTCGCCTGAAGAGGGGTTTGACCGGGAGAGAGGTAGGAGTTCATTGGTGGCTGTGGGGGAGGGGGACCCATGCCGAGGACGTTGGAGGCCGCGGCATATAGGTGGTCATATTCACCAGGCTGCACTGGGCCAGGATGGGTATGTCCGTACTGTGGTGCCAAATTCTGCTGAGAACCTTGCCAACCCGGTTGAAACTGTCTTTGGGGATAGTATGGTTGCGCAGATGGGTTCTGGAAAAAGGGAGCGGATGACTCGGAAGGGGGGTATGCACTGATAGGTGGAGATGCTGCATCATCATAACTATACATACTGACAATGTCAGCATCTGCACCCGCCTGTGGGGGTTCTCCACCTTCAGGGTAGCCGACATTGCTCCTGCTCGGGGGAAACTCGTCAGCATAGCTCTGATGATACATAACACCGCTGTCGTCGACTGGGTAATGATGTCTTTGAGGGCGTAAAGGAAGAGTTGCATTAGGGGCAGGAGGTAGGGTATTGGCGTGTCGAGGGTGAGGGAATCCTCTTTGTGAGGTGGTCTGCATGGACATGGACGTTCCGGCACGAGGAATAGGATCGTAACTGAATGACATGGCACTAGATCCACGAGGGAGAGGGTCGATTATGCGCATAGCGTTCATTCCATCAACAAGGGCTGATGCATCACGGTGGATGGACGGTAGGGGAGAAACGTGGTCGGGAGAGGCGTCGTACGGCGGGGGGTCTCTGGAAGGCAAAGAAGGGACGGAGTGGTTTGTATGACGCATGAAGGTGGCTTCTGAAGTAGAGTCGTCAACAGGGCACGTCTAACGCGAGCTCAGGATACACACGCGGGGATGGGTAGAAATCATCTACTGGACCGCCAGCATCGTGGGGGTGATTGCCGGGGGTCCAATTTGGATTGACTCCACGAACTGTGCCTAATTGACCTGCTGAGGAAGGACCCGACGTCTCGCCGCTGTCCGGAACATCATAGGCAAGACCCGACATGGTGGGAGTGAAGTTGGAGTGCGGACTCGACCTGCGAGTTTTGTTGTGCGAGCTGGACTGTGAAGAGAGAAATGTCAACTTGGGGAGATAGCACTGGTACTTGAAAAGCTGGGACAAGACGAATTCGCGACGAGTTACAGCACTAGGTCGAGGCAACGCAACCTCAATCAAAGGCCCCGCAGATTTCCCACCGCCGATGAATACACGAAATAAAACATATCAATCTACCATCCCATCCGACTGGCCCTCCTGTGCGTCCTTGGCCGCTTCCGCTTCCTCTTCCTTCTGCAGGTCATCGACGTGTGGGTCGACGTCCGTTTGACGCGATGGTTCATCGTCTTCCCGTTTCATCTCGACATCCACCGCGTCTTCGTCAGAAACTCTGGGCCATTCCCACTTCTCAAACATCCGCTCAATCCGCTGTCGTTCCACCCCTCCATCGATCTTCCGAGCCCTGACAGTAATCTCCCGCTTTCGCCCCACCAATGCCTGCTGTCCTCCATCCCCTCCGAACACTCCATCGTCCCACTTTATCCATCTTTGCTGCCATCCCACCTCCCCCGGGCACACAGCTTGCACAGTCTGTGTTTCTTCTTCTTTCGGCAGATCCTCCACCACATCCCATCCCCTCGGTTGGAAATTCCGAAATTGCACCCGTGCCAGTGTGATCCCTGTTTCTGTGTCCTGCATCCCGATAGGCGATCGCTTCCTCTTAACTCCCCCGTTCACATTTGCACTGCCATTCGTCAGTGCCCTTTTAGCCGGCCTTCCAAGCTCCTCGTCGTCGCTCGTCGTTCCCGCTGCCAACCGGACACGCCACCTGAGCTCCCTCGCGAGTGCCGGCGCGTCTTTGATTCTATCTGTAGGGACTTGTTCCTTTGCATCTCGTTTGGCTGCTTCGCTTCCACGTTCCACGGTTCGCACTTCCGAGATAAGGTACGAACATAGGGCCTCCAGCGATTCCAGAACCCGAGGAGATAATTCTTCCTTGACCTTAATATCGCGAAGATATTTGTCGGCCACGTACCAGCACAATCTGAAATGAGGGGTGTTAACCACAGTGACAAATAAGCAGGAAAATCACGATACTTGGTGAAGTAAGGAAAACGGAATTTTTTTGGGACTCGTGTAGCTTTCTCAATGTCGACCACTTTGAGCTCTGTCACACGAGTAAGGCTGTATACAATGTCACGACAGCATTCCAGATACTTACGCGTACCGACGTTGTACGAGTGTAAAAAGTTACCCCCAAATACAAGTGAATCCATGGGTGTGTGCTGGAAATTCCGATGTAATAGTGCAAAATGATGAAAGGAACTAAACTCACGACAGCATGTATCCAGCCGGTGGGGATGATCATAGTGTTGCCGGGGTAAAGGGTGACTTTGACAACCTCATCGACCATATCACCTAGCCATGTACTGGATTGTAGTTCTGTCCCGGACCATCGCTCGTACGCAGCCAAATTTGCAGGAGTGGGACGAATGAAGTAAAAAACCTTTGTCCGAGAAGTCAGGAAGATGACACCAAGATTTTAATGGAGAATGCCTGCCTTGCATCCCCTGAGGATGTGATAATACACTGACGAGCCAGCAAAATCGATGTGCCAGTCCTAGACTGAATTCAGCACCTGTGATCCGAGAGACGAGACTGGAACCTACCGTCCAGGCGGATGCGACACCCATCAAACAGTACAGTTGAACTTTGGGATATGCATGACCCTTCCCCCTTCGTGTACTTGGCCAGAATTTATCCACCCAATCCAATTCGCGGACTAGTCGCGGTGGTAATACTTGGTCCGCGAGCAGTGTCCCCGAGATTTCGAGTGAAATTACGTTCCGTACTTTGTCTCTGGCTGAAGGTTCTTTGTTGTAGTACTCCGCCCATTTTCCAAGGGTCCACCCCGGAGAGTTTGACTGAGTTGCGACATCTGCGGAGGGGTGTATTGGCATTCGACGTACGTTTAATAAATGATCATACCTATGACCTCTAGGGGGGTCTCATGCCCCACAATATCCGCTACGTCCGAGACCGTAAAGTTAGCGTCCGGCATTTTCATCCCGAGCCCCTCCGGATTCTCGATAACGATAGGCTCCTTCATGGCATTCTCGTCGGTTTCCACCCACTCGAGACCAACGTCCGACCCTTTCATCCGCCTGAACTCATCATCTTTGATTGGTTTCGACTGGATGACACGTAACCATCTGCTGGGGTCGGCCTCCACACCCGCATTCAGGTTGACGTAGTCGGGCTGGACACGTTTGCGTGCCGATTTACGGGCTGGTGGCTTGAATGTGATCGTCCGAGAAGGTTTCTCGAGGACACACGATTTGCAGTACCTATGACAATTGTATGCGTCACACATACACATTATAACGAATATTTCGGGTAGCAACTTAAGCATGGACTTGCCATTTGTCGATTGTGTCGACGTCCGCACCATTCCCCGCGCACACCCAGTGATACCAGCTCTTACAAGCATCGCATCTTATCCAGCTTTCCTTGGAGACTGTGGACTGCAGATCAGTGGGAAGGTCTTTACATGCCGGGCAGGTGTCTTCCTCTGACGTCGTTGGCACAGGCTGTACAGGGGTTTCCTGTACCGGTTCTTGTGCTTCTTCTGGGGCTTGCTCTGGTGGTCCAGATTGCTCGTCGTGTACAGGTACTGGTGTTAGTGATGACCTCGCTGACAACGGAGAGAGTGGCTCCAGTTGAGGGCTCAGTTCGCGGAATTTTTGGGGATTTGAACGCGTTGTTCTGCGTTTACTACGAGCCATGTTCAAGCGGTGACTGACTGGATACTGTGAGGGACCGGCGTTGAGATACTGGATATGCACCTCACATAAAAAGTCGCCCGACCAAATTGTGGATGGTCCAAGCTTCCTTATGTAAAATTTCCTTTTTGGATTCGTCAGTCACGTGCTGCTCATTCCCCACTTGGAGCCCCTTTCTATAGCCTTGTCAACAACTTTCATGCTGATTTACTCTCCTTCTTGGATATGCAAAAATTATAGGTACGCTAGACCTGACGAAATGAATTTCGTTTGCCTCATCTCGTCATTGTTCACGGGAATCTCGAAACCAGGTTGCTCGGGGAAACCCAGCGGTTTCGTAGCCAACTTCCTCGACCCTTGGATCCAGGTGAGGACGATCCGACCATTTTCTTTACCACTCCCAGTAATCTATGTGGGTTCGGACGTTCAAACCCAAGGGTGGATTATTTTTGTTGGTATGATCTCGTCGATAAGCAAACTAATAACCCACGAGACATAACCTCGTGCATAGTTCTGCCCTGCAAGCAGTCCAAGACCCCGCAAGACTAATTCCAGGCAGTCCGCGGGAGATCATTGTCCAGGAGAATAGCATGCCCGCCTTCGTGCGCGTTAACTCTTGCGCACGTTTTTTTTAGCAACTCAAGAATTCACTCGCAGGCATGCCGCCGTCTCATAGCAATTACAGACGAGACCACGGCCTGCTAACAAAACCATCCAGGTTGCAAGGGTGACCACCTGTACATCAACATCAACACTCCTGACACACAATACAATGTGTTCCCGGGTCAATCAAATTCTGATACTCACGTCTGATTTCAACCTCTTGGTCCAACCATATTACCTATGTACGAAAAAACGACCCGCTGTGCTGGGCTTCCCCTCGGAGCTGTTATCGCACGTTCACCGCTTTGATATTTCTTTACTTCTCTTAGTAATGGATTCACCATGCCTTGAGTAGAGAGAATCGAACGTGCACCGTATAATTACTATGAAGGTGCCACTGCAAACGTTAGTCTGTTTTTCCTCGACTTAAACCCGTTAGAAGCATCAGCGGCGCTCAAAACCTTATTTTTATAGAGAGAAACAAAATAAGCGATGATAACAATTCCACTTACTTAGCGCTAGCATGAGAAAGGCTCGGGGTACATTCACCGCATAAATCCCGCGGACCTTGCAAGCTCTTTGCCGTTAGCGCGCGTCCACGTCGCGCCCTGCAGGAACATTGAGTAAAGATATTTTATCTCAGGGCTTTGAACGCCACCGAGTCTGGCGCCGCTTTTCGATGATTGTTGCGCATGGGTCACGGTCATGTTCCCCGTGTGATGAGCGACTCTCCGGATTTGGGAATTTGGAAGCGGGACTCCCACTTCTTTACTTACCTCATGTAGGCGCCGAATCAACATGAGTTTTAATTGCGGTTCGGACGAGCACTATCCGATGGGTCGCAGAAGACCCGCCAGAAACGCGTTATCAACTCATCTCGGACAGTCCTTATCGATCCATATGGTTGTCGCGTCTGTCATGTTCACGTCGTCCCTACTTATCTACGTCAGGTTCAACATGACCATGCCTTATTTGTTTCGCATACTAGTACCCGAGGCAAATTACAACACCTGGGAGTCAGACCAAGTCATTGCGTACGTTGAGTGATAATACGACATTTCTTCATTTCTCCAGGAGGGGCTTACTGAGGTGGAGATACGTCCCTCTGCCGTCAAGTGCCGCATCATTTGATCACAAAGCAAGGTTCAAATCATTTATAACAGGTTCCGGACTTCCAGGTGCATGATGGAGCGGGGAACTCGCACTGGCAGGTTCTTCAGCCGATCACGTACATATATTCGTTCGTTCTGTGATCATAGTACGGCCCACATTTATATCTTGGCAAACAGGAAGGGTATCTTCAATCTAGGGGATATACAGGTACATCGTCTAATTTCACAATGCAAAAGTCCTATGTCGTTGGTGTACATAACTCGAGTTTTCGGAGGAATATGCGAGGGTAAGGGAGAGTATATATGTAGTGAGCCTCAAGAAAGATACGACCGGGGGTTGGACCCAAGTGGGGGAAATGCGTCATCCAAAATAGCGTCAGAAGTCGTTAGGATGACGCGTGGGTCGAGATATTCGCTATTGAATGGTGTCCACCGAGTTCGAACTAATCCCACCGAACTCTGGGAATCAGGTGTCCCGTTGACAGTGAATGAGAACTGATCTACGTCAGAGTCATCCCCGAATATTTGACTTTCAATCTTCACAGCACTGCATATTGACTTCATAGTGGGATGGTGTGGTAGAGAAATCGGCGAGAGACTTCGATGTGTCACGGCTGTTTCTGTCATGGAATGCGAGGTCGACGGAGGGGTATATACTTCCCAACTGCCGCTACGGTCAGTTAGCGCGGTGTCTGGTCCACTGTCATCGTGCGGGAAGGATACCGATAAAGGTGATAGGAGGGGACGAACTTGCCCGCCTGCAGCTACCAAGGAGAGGGTTCGTGGTTTGGAAGTCGAGGGGGGTGAAGGCGTCAGAGGCATATCGTCCGTTAAGCAGGGGGAGTGACCGGGGCTTTGTTTGATAGGAAAGTGCCTCGGCGATTGTTGGACCTGCCGTCGACTGGTGTTGCGCTCAATTCGAGCCTCCCATTCAACTTTTAAAGTCTTTTCTTGTTCCTGACTGCGGGAGTATACCCAGCGGACCTCACCAAGAGCTTGAAGGCAGGCCATCA